>CAUYRT010011239.1:0-38110 GCA_963574885.1 Lepilemur ruficaudatus | reverse complement strand
CATGCGCCACCATGCCCAGCTAATTTTTTCTATATATGCCTTTAGTTGGCCAATTAATTTCTTTCTATTTATAGTAGAGACGGGGTCTCGCTCTTGCTCAGGCTGGTTTTGAACTCCTGACCTTGAGCGATCCACCCGCCTCGGCCTCCCAGAGTGCTAGGATTACAGGCGTGAGCCACAGCGCCCGGCCTTATTATTTGGATTTTAAAGAAAAGGAAAGTTGGCTCAGAGGATTTAGAAATCTACTCACCTCTCTCTACCTCCACTGCTACCAGTTCAGCTCAAGCCACTATCTTCCCTTGATGGAACAACTGAAATAGCCTCCTACCTGGCCTCCCTTCTTTTACTATTATGCCCTAAATTCCATTCTCCAGATTTCGAAACAGATCACGGGGATTTCCCCCTACTTTAAAACATTTGCTTCCCAATGCGCTTCAAACGAAACTCATGCTCTGCATGTCAACCAGGCCTGCCATGATCTGACACCGGCCAAGCATTCTGATCCTATCTCCTAACACTTTCCACTTCACTCAACCATGTGGCTCGCCTTCCTTCTGTTCTCAAATATGCAACATCCGTGCCTGCCTCAGGGCCATTGCACATGCTATTCTCTCTGCCTAAAATACTTTCCTCAGAGAGCTGTGATAAGATAGCACTTGACGAGTTGCCAACCAAGTCATGTGGACAAATCCAGAGGGATCACTGGAGAATGACACGGCTGTAAAGAAACACAAGAGGAGTCGATTCGAGCAGAATGAGAAAGGATACGTGGAGAGAACCGGGGTGAGAGGTGAGAGTGAGAGGGACTCACAGTAAAGAGAAAGGGAGTAAACGAAGTCAGAGACAAAAAGATATGTTCAGGGCCTGGGGTGGAGAGCTATTCAGCTGGAGCAGAATTTGATAATTAGAGGAGTGAGGCTTTGGCTATTGTTTCAGTTTTCAATTGCTGCTGTAACAAATTACCACAAACTTAGTAGCTCAAAACAACACAAATTTATTATTGTACAGATCTAGAAGAAGTCCAAAATGGGTCCTACAGGGCAAAATCGAGGTGTCAGTCTGCAGAATGGCATTCCATCTGGAGGCTGCAGGGGAGAATCCATTCTTGACTTTTCCAGCTTCTAGAGTCTGCTTGCATTTCTTGGCTTGCGGCTGCAGCACCCAGACTCCTGCTTCCACTGTCACATCTCCTTCCCTAACTGCGACCCTCCTTCTCCTCTTATGAGGATCCTTGTGATTCCACTGGGCCCACCCAGATAATGCAGGATAATCTCCCCACCTCCAGAAGCTCAATTTAATCACGTCTGCAAAGTCCCTTTTGATATTTCCAGGTTGTGAGGATCAGGATGTGGACGTTATTCTGCCTACGACAGCTACCCTGGAGAGGACCTGAATGCAATGTCCCAGAGCTTCACCTCCTGCCACCAGAGAGCAGGCCTGCCTCTGCCAACTTCAAACTCCTACACAGAAGCTCAAGCTAAGGGCGGACCCCAACATCCCTTCCTGGGACCGTCAGTCAAGCTGCTGGGAGAACAGGAGCCGACAGACTGTTCCCGGTCTCACCGATCAGATTTTACTCCCAAAATGCTGTGAGATCACATGACGCCTGCTTCTGTGTCCCTCCATATATTCTTCACTTCTAAATGGTGACCTAACCCAGCTCATCTGGATTCAGAGCCTCATTCCCTCCTTTTCAAGTTAATATCACAGCCATGACCTCCTGCCCATAGGCGACGCTATCCTCTACTTCCTACTGACTCCAGACGTAGCAGCAAAGAGTGACTAAGGGCATTGGCAGCAGACTCAGACAGACCTGATATCTTGCAGGGATCTGTTGCTTGAGCAGGTCACTTTATTTTACCTCCATTTCCTCACTGCACACTGCATATATTAATAGTAATAGTACCAGCTCCACATGGCGGGTATGAGGATTAAATAAGATAATGTGTGTAAAAGACTTAACTTAGCGTCTGGCACAGAAAGCATTCAATAAAGGCTAATTCAAAAAGCTGAAGAGCAAAAAAGATAATAACAAAAAAGGAGTTAAAAAAGGTAAGCTGTTGTGAACATCACAGGGGGCCCCCAATTACTTTCACCTACCTCTTTGGGGAATCACCTAACTTCCACTTTGTCTTTACAAAACTAAAACATAAAGCAGGAACTAAATAACCCAGCAAAGACAGTGGTGTGTGTGTGTGCGTGTGTGTGTGTGTGTGTGTGTGTGTGTGTGCACCCCATGCACAAGCAGGGGTTGGGAAGAAAAAGGATTATTCAGACAAAATATTTTTCTTACGTTTCTTACCTGTGGCTAGGTAGAAAGGAAAGAAGGAGAAAAGGGAATAAACTATATAAGCAAATAATAAATCTGGAAGCATGTATGGAAAGGATAAACAGTAAACAAATATGTAACTGAAAATCATGTTGTTTTGGCCTCAGAGTAGGTGACAGGGACATTTCTGCAGTTGTAGGTATGTCGTGATTTATCAGCCACCAGCTAAGTTGTCACATCTCAGGCTGCCCAAGTCCAGGCTGGGTGACCACTGGGGGCTGGACTTCAGGGTCTTTAAGATCGACCCCAATGATGAGACACCACCTCTAAAATATGCCCCGCGGTTCCATTCACTCTAATTCTACAAAAGCCGCTTAAGCCACCTATGCAATCCACAGTACCTCCACAGTTCATGATTTTTCTGACAGCAGTTGTGGTCAAAATTTTCCTGCTTCTTAAATAATCAGCCAGTTGTCCTCCAATAGGCACAATGATTGTCATGACCATGTGTGGGACGGCTGACAAGAGACCCACCTGGAAGGAAAAGAAACAATGAGCTATTTGTCACTACTTCTAAGAGACAGGATTCCCTAATTCCCACCCCTACTCCACAGCCCCCCTACCACCACCAAATTTAATTATGTGGGATCCAGGGAGGCCTGAATATTGTAATAAATAAATGATGAATGAGCGAATGATTTTAAGCAATTTATCTGTCTTAAATAAACAATGAATAAGTGAAGGACTTTAGTCCTATCTGTCTCATCCACCAGATTGGAAACTCTTTGAGCAGAGATGACGCTGATGCATCCCAGAGACTCCAGTGGCCAGCACAGAGCGTGGTACGTGGTAGGTAAAACACCTGGCACCCAGTGAGTGCTCACCGATGGCAGCCACCATTACCTGACTATGCCAGCTCTTCCCTGGTCACTTCTGACAGTACCTGTAGCTGTGTAGATACCCACGTCTGCTCAGCTGCTGCTCTTTCCCTTGAAGGAAGAAGGCTTAATTCTTTTATGATGATGATTTATGTTTCATCATCCAAACTCTGCTTCCCTAAAACACAGACACTCTAATGACAATGGCTGGGGGCATTACCAGAGTTTCCTTCTAAACCATACAAGCAATGGTTACTGCTCTCACCACCTTTTTGGAGAGAGGGGTGGTCTGCAAAATTAGCTGGAAGGCTCTTACTGCTACTCACGAAGTAGTTTATAGGAAAAGAAGAAAACCCACACCCTCAAATCTTTTTATCCTTGCCTAATATGCAGTCCTTGAGTTAGCTTCAAAAACACTTTGAGGTTGGGTAAAACATAAATCTTTAAAAGCAGCTTAATACAGCTCTGATCCTTACTGAGAAGAAATTAAATAGCTATGTATGTATACTATGCACAGAGAGTATAACTTGTCTGACCGCCAGACTAGTAGGTGTCCTAGAACTCTTATCAATTATGATCAGCAATTGAATTATTTTATTACACAAAGATATTCTCGGTAGAATCAAGAGATTTAAAGTTCAAGACTTTTTGGAGCATCTGTGTGTTTACCTTACTTATTGCGAATCCAAAGACCTCTTCAAAATAAGCAGGCTGACTTATTAAGAGCAAATAAAAGGTCCAGCTTCTGCAAAAATTTGCCACAATGATTGCATAAACCGGTAATGAGGTGAAAAATCTTTTCCACGGAGTATTGAATTTCTAGGGAGTAAAAATACCATGAGATTTTTAGTGAAGATATTGACATTTTTTCTTGTAAGAGGACAACACAGTCACTAAGAGAAATACTTATAAAAAGGAGGCAGGTCTTCATCCATCCATTTATACTTACACTTAGACTAACCAAGTTGGCACCTTCTCCTATGGTTGTCTCTATATAGGTCCTCTCCTCACTGGATATTGTTGGATGAGCTGCTGGGCACTCATAGGCCTGCAACAGCCAAAACATGTACCAAATAATCCCAAACATACCTGAAGTTAAAAAGAAAAAAAAAAAGGCTTGATGATAGGGTCTCATTTTCTTCCATCTTGAAATTTTTCAATTTTTACAGTATTCCCAGGTGACAATATTTCAGCTAGGAAAAAGTATTTTGTTGATTTTCCTGATGTTATTAACTGGTATTTATAGAAAGATAATGTTCTTCTTGTTGTTAAAAATAAAAATCAACTTTAGTATAAACATTAAACGAATCACAAGTAGACAAATATTCCACTATATGATAAATTTGTCCTGGAAATCTCCAATTGCATGTAGTAAACTTTTAGCCAAACACTTACACAGTAAAATGCCATCTCTGTGAGTCATCATGTGAACTCATGAAGTCAGATCACTCACCATAAATATAAAAGACGGAGGACCAGCCAATGTACTGCACCAACACCCCAGCCAGGGGCATGGCAACCACGGCCCCCGCATAGGAACCTGGAACGAGAAAAGATTGAAGGAAATTTACCGATCACCATGCAAGCTTTTCAACCCATTTTGAGTTCATGTGGCAAGTTTAGAGATGAATCAAACTGAGCAGGAGTCATACTGCCTCCGTGCAGAGACAGACAAGCTCCCAGTGTGCCTTAAAACAGGGCATTTCGGAGAGGACGGTCAACAGAATGCCCTTTAACTTCATCCAGGGGCCGTGGAGGGATTAGACAAAGATTGCTCAGGCACCATTTGGAACTGCATGAGAGAACGAAATCAGAAGATGAGAAAGATCTAAAAGAAATTTTGAAAATTCAACCAGGCACAATATTGGGTGCTGAAGATAGCAAGCAAAGGACCACGTGGCATCTGCCTTTCAAAGCTCACTGTTCAGAAGATTTTCACCCAGGTCTTTAAATGAGGGACATCAAACTATTAAAGGGATCATGCCTTTTATAGTCTTGATATAAAAAAATTGGGAAACAATTTTTTTTCTGTCCAGGATGGCAAAAGTACTGCTGTCTCCATTCTCATCCAGAATGGGTACATTTTCAAGGTTATTTCTTACTTTGTAAATACTTACCTGTGTGTGCATGTTTATCTTGTCTAGACAAGATAATGAGGGCTAGAGGCAGTGACCTGACCTCCGCCATCCTCTGCAGCTACAGGATATCTGGTAGGGAAACACGAGCCCTGCAAACTCCCAATAAATATTAACTGAATTGAAAAGTAACTGTCTGAAATTCCCCACCCTCCCCGCAACGCCAGAACAAATGAAAAAATTCTTGCTTCAGAAAAAGTGAGAGATGAAAGCAAATTCTGTATCCCAGAATCCACTGCTAAGGAAGACCTTTAAGAAAGAGGAGTTTGCGAATTTTCCAGAGAAACAGATTAAGTCACATCTTTCCAACCTGGGCCTGACCCTCTGTGAAAGGCCCGACCTGGGCTCTGGAATCTGAACATCATGACACCTGAGGAAGTCGAGGGACTCATTTTCCTCAGAGATAAGATGGGAATGAAATATCTGCCTCATGCTGTTGTTTTGAGGGTGAAATAAACTGTGTGTGTGAAGATGCTTTGTAAGCTATAAATGGTTACACAAATGCCATTAGTATCTACAGAATGACAAAGCACTTTGAAAAAATAACAAAACTCAGAATTCCTCAAACCAATAAGGCAAGCACTCCAGGGCACATGTTTAGAACAGACTGTGGGTCTGACTGCTGCGGGAGCCGAGAAGGGGTCTTCTTCCCCAGGCTAGTACGCCGAGAGTGGGAGGTGGAGGGGAGTGGGGAGTCTGTTTTAGGTGATGCAAAGAAATGCCTGAGACAGGGAAGGTTAGAGAAAAACCACCACCTACTAATGCATTAGTGCTTTCTGGGTGCCAAGTACTGTGCTAAGTATTCTGTACCCATGACTTTATTTAACCCTCCTCCACCTGGGGAGGTAGGTACCAATATTACCCCCATTTTACAAGGAGAAAGCAAGATTGGGGGAGGGAAGTAGATTGCCTGAGGTCACACAGGTGTTAAGTGACAGGGTTCCTGGTCAGAAGCCCAGATCTGTGGGACTCCAAAGCCCTTACTCGCATTTAATAATTCAGTCCTGTCTCCTTCACTCAAAAACACCCCCAATAATTCCCCATAGCAAGAAGCTTTCTTTCACTGGGGAGACTACAGCGTGACCTCATCAGCCCTTCCTCCCCATCAGGAAAATTCTTCCTTGTCCTTTCAGACCTGGCTCCAATATCAGCTCCTCTCACCCCCAGCCCCTTGAGCAGATGCCAACAGGGCACTCAGCAGCGCTGCGCCTGGCTACTCTCAGGCTGCACCTCGGTCCCCTGGGCCCCAGATAATCACTGAATGGTGTGGGGACGGGGGCAGCAGAATTGGGGGAGGAAAGGGTCCCTGGTTCTGTCCTCCCTAGCTGTGAGAATTTAAATCTTTCTTTCCTCCCTGAGCTTCAGTTTCCTCAACTATAAAACAATGGGGTGCCCCTACCCTTCGCATTCCAGTACCTTTTGAGATTAAGAATTGATTAGCCCCAAGCCTGGGTGTTTTTCTAATGAATGACATTTGCCCTTGGCTGTTCTTTGAAACCAAGACCACGCCTTAGCTGGAAAATGTAATAAGGCCTGTGTCCTTGATCAGGTAACTTTCCCTGAGAGTCAAACCATTTCTTAAATCAGCCCTTTTAGGGCTATAAAGACACACTAAGAATGGGGAGTGGCAGCTCGTCATTCTCATTTTGCTGGCAAATCAAAATGAAAGGCCTTACAACAAATAACCATCCAAAGTAAGCGAGGTCAAAGATCTAACAATCCACAAGGTCAATTGGGGTAGAGTCTTATCCTCTGCTAGAGTTGGTGTTAGCGCAGTGGTGGGGGTAGAGATGCTCCTAAACTGCAAATGTTTCTGCACAGCAAAGTAAATAATCAACAGACTAAACAGACAACCTCCAGAATGGGAGAAAGTATTCACAAACTGTATATCCGACAAAAGACTAACATCCAGAATCTGCAGAGAACTCAAACAAATCAGCAAGAAAAAAACAAATAACCACATCAGAACATGAGCAAAAGACATGAAAAGATGTTTTTCAAAAAAATAGCCAACAAACACATGAAAAAATGCTCAACGTCACTAATTATCAGAGAAATGCAAATTAAAACCATAATGAGCTATCACCTTATCCCTGTCAGAGTGATTAATAAAAAGTTAAAAAACAATAGATGGTTGTTGGTGTGGATGTGGTGAAAAGGGAATGCTTTTACACTGTTGGTGGGAACGTAAACTAGTAGAACCTCTGTGGAAAACATTATGGAGATTCCTCAAAGAACTAAAAATAGACCTACCATTCTATCTGTCAATCCCACTAGTGGGTATCTAGCTACCCAAAGGAAAAGAAGTCATTTTATCAAAAGGACACCTGTATGCAAATGTTTATGACAGCACAATTCACAATTGCAAAAACATGGAATCAACCTAATTGCCCATCAACTGATGACTGGATAAGGATAATGTGGTGTATATACATCATGGAATACTACTCAGCCATAAAAAAGAATAAAATCATGTCTTTTGCAGCAACATAGATGGAACTAGAGGCCATTATCTTAAGTGAAATAACTCAGACACAGAAAGTCAAATGTTGCATGTCCTCTCTTACAAGTGAGAGCTAAATAATGTGCACACGTGGACATAGAGAATGGAATAATAGACACGAGAGACTTGGAAGGGTGAGAGAGGGTGGCAGGGAGGGTAAGGGATAAAAAAATACTTAACGGGTACAATGTGCACTATTCAGGTGATGGTTACACTAAAAAGCCCAGATTCACAACTACGCACTATATCCATGTGACAAAACTGCACTTGTACCCCCTAAATCTACATCTATATATATATTTTTTTGAGACAGAGTCTCTCTGTTGCCCAGGCTAGAGTGAGTGCCGTGGCGCCAGCTTAGCTCACAGCAACCTCAAACTCCCGGGCTCAAGCAATCCTTCTGCCTCAGCCTCCCGAGTAGCTGGGACTACAGGCATGCGCCACCATGCCCGGCTCATTTTTTCTATATATATCTTTAGTTGGCCAATTAATTTCTTTCTTTCTATTTTTAGTAGAGATGGGGTCTCACTCTTGCTCAGGCTGGTTTCGAACTCCTGACCTTGAGCGATCCACCCGCCTCGGCCTCCCAGAGTGCTAGGATTACAGGCGTGAGCCACCGCGCCCGGCCCAAATGATCTTTTTTTATAGTGTGTGCCTTTGCCTATGTGAGAATTTTTAGATGTAAAATAAAAGCTCTTTATTAAATGTTAGAACCTACCTAATTGTTGAAATAATGATAAAGTGACATATAATGATACTTGGAAATGAAAGAAAGAATTAGGGTGTGTTATATTTTGATAAAAATCAAGCAATTAGAATGTATTAATGGCTCTTAGCCATCTTTTAAGATAATTTTACAAATAGAGGAAATATCTTATTCACTTGTTCACACAAAGCAAAGACACTAAACTCTCAGTTTTATTTCATTCTTATTGTTTATTTTGTCTTTCCTCTGGAATTTATAGACAAGATGTAAATTAAAATCTGAATGAATGAGAACTAAACTGTGAAAAAATTACTATTAATTTTTGTTTAATTAGTAGATCAGTCATTATTACAACCACCAAATACACACATTTATAAGGAAAAGTAGTACAATAGAAACAGGGTCCTGTTTCTTGTTCTTGATGTCCTTTTCAAATATCGAAGCCTCCAACCTATGCAAGCATAATGTAGGTCGTTAAAAATCTATAATGCTGTAAAGAAAAGTCATTCTTTTTTCACGAACTCTTTGCAGAATAGTAATTTCAATGCACACTAATGTGCTCCTATAATTAGAAAACTTCAGTGAGTGGTCTTTTAAAAAATTCCAGCAAAATTTAATAATTATTTTATAAACTTTCAAAAGAAAAAAGAAATCATTTATAAATCCCATTATCTTGATGCAATTTTCATTTTGGCATATTCCTTCCAGGTCTTGACCACATGCACAGTTACTGTTATTTTTCAGGCAAACTTGCATTCAATTTTTTCTTAATGGTGTTTTATCTTAAATTTTATTTTATTTTATTTTATTTTATTTTATTTTATTTTATTTTATTTTATTTTATTTTTGCGACAGAGTCTCACTCTCTTGCCCAGGCTAGAGTGAGTGCCGTGGCGTCAGCCTAGCTCACAGCAACCTCAGACTCCTGGGCTTGAGCAATCCTTCTGCCTCAGCCTCCCAAGTAGCTGGGACTACAGGCATGTGCCCGGCTTAATATTTTGTATATATTTTAAGTTGGCCAATTAATTTCTTTCTATTTTTAGTAGAGACGGGGTCTCGCTCTTGCTCAGGCTGGTCTCGAACTCCTTAGCTCAAAGGATCCACCCGCCTTGGCCTCCCAGAGTGCTAGGATTACAGGCATGAGCCACCGTGCCTGGCCTCTAAATTTTATTTTTATATAATTGTCATAATTGTCATTTGTAATAGTTTAATCTCATTTATGGGAATTTTTAACACACGGAAAAAATTCAACAGAAGAAAGAATACTCTACAAAGATGTTTGTGGAGGCTTTATTTATGAAAATAAAATAATGAATACAATCAGTGTCCCACAGTGGTAAGTCACGGCCTATAAACTAGATGGACTATGACATTGGTGCTTTCAACAGTAGCCAAAAGAGTAAAGATTCTAGTCATGGGTATTTGGTCAGCTCCAGGGGCTCGAATAGTCAAGATGAGTTTAACAGTAGGTTGGGTCACCTTTCAGTGCTACCTTCTATGTTATGTATCTTAGGAATAAACTTCCCTTGACAGACAGAATGTGAGGAGAACACGAGGCCCAGAGATAGCCCAACCATTTGTGGACGTTTAGAACAAAACAAAAGTGAAACACCCCCACCCCCAAAGTTGGCAGGGCTGCAAGCACAGATGAGTTGACAAGTCGTAGACGTCATTCATTTCCATCCGGTTTTGCTGTAAGAAAGGACTAACGTGCTCAGTGGACTCAGATCACCTGGCTCTGGAAGCCAGACTGGGAGAAAGTAACCTAATAGGTAAAGAAATGGCGAGGAGAGATTAGATTAAACCGCTTTGAAAGGCTGGATGCTGGCAGCCTGTATGGGGCTGATCCAATATAGATCAGTAATCCAGCTGCCTGTGATGGGCACAAACTGCATCTGTTTCTTCAACAGAAAGAGCTGAGCTTGCGACGGATTCCCAGGGTGTCCCTGCGGTTCTGATCTGCGTCCATACAGGCAGATTGTATTTGCCAAATCATATCGGGACCCTGAATTTTCGTTGGATATATTATAGTTGACCGGCTGGAAATATGTTTAAAAGACATTTTAATTAGTGTCATTACCTTTTAACTAAGGACCTTGAAAATCTGTCAAAAGAAAACCCCCAAATAAAGACAGATCAGAGTGTTCGTGTATCAGTTTGCTGTCCATTGATATATCATTAATAAATGTACCATTTCACTCATTTATGGCAATTTAAAGTAAAATGTCTTACACTTTTAATGCCACACTTACTTTGAAATGAAGTATCAAAAATAATTGCAAACTTTTCTTTAGTCCCGTGGTATCACGATATGTATATATTGGTTTTCATCTACAGTTCCTGGCTAATAGTTCCCATAGCCCTTGTTACAGTAAACAAAATGTCTCTCTCAGACCTTCTCCTACCCTCTTTTCACCTGCTAGAGGGGTCCTGCCCCATACCGTGGTGGAAGGAATGCGGCACAGAGAGGCCAAGAAGGATCTGGACAGACAGGCCTTGCTGGGGTCATACCTTTTTTGTCCAATCACATTTTGACGTGGCCCATGATTCCATCATGCCTGTGTAATGAAGCCTTCATAAAAACCAAAAATGAAAGAGTTTGGAGAGCTTCCAGAGAGTTGAACACATGCAGGCTTCTGGAGGATGGGGTACCCAGGGAGGGCATGGAAGCTCCGCGCCCCTTCCCCAATCCTTGCCCTATGCATCTCTTCATTTGAATCTTTTGTAACATCCTTTATAATAAACTGGTAAATATAAGTGTTTCTGTGAGTTCTGTGAGCCTCTCCAGCAAATTAACTGAACCGAAAGAGGGGGTCATGGGAACCGCAGCTGGAAGCTGGTTGCTCAGAAGTCCCACAGGCCCAGACTCGTGACTGGTGTCTGAAGGTGGGGCTGTCTGGGGACTGAGCACTCAGCCTGTGGGATCCAATGCCATCTCTAGGCTAACGGTGTTGGAATTGAATTGGAGGATGGCCAGCTGGTGTCTGCTACAGAATGGATCACTCATTTGCTGGTGGAGAGAGCCCCCACACCCCACCGCCTCAACATTTGGTCACAGATGTCTTCTGTGCTGATGATTGTTGTGGGGTGAGAGCAGAAGAGAAAATGGTTTGGTTTTTCCCAAACAAGTGCAATGAGATAACCTAAAACACGCTATTTTAGGCTTTGCTTCCTTCTTTGGTCTTTCTTGGACTCCCTACCATGTGCAGGAAAGGTAGCACCAACAGTTCTCAGTGTGTGTTTATTATAGCAGCATTGCAAAGATGCAAAAAAGTCAAGATTCAGTTTCAAGTTCTCAAATACACATTTGACATTCATGGCAAGAATAGTAGTTGAACAGAAAAAGATTTCAAGTTATAAGAAAATCCGTGTCAAAAATCAGAACTTTGAAAAACTGAAGTATTAGTCTATGCCAGAGACAAGAGGTATAGAAGAATATTGGACAGATCCGGGTAGTCCACCTACCTAGACTAGATAAACTTACCACAGTTTGGGGGAAGAAGAAAATAGAAAAGGAGAGCCCTGGTTAGAGGATGGTATGAGGGAACACAGGACTCCACACACATGCTTGAGATTGCAACTCTGCTTCGTTTCCTGGGTGGGATGTAGGAGAGGAGCAAGGCCCCAGATTTCTCCCACATCATGGTGTGGGTCATGATGTCTTGGCAATGTGACAGGGAGAACATCTAAAACCTCACCTTGTCTCTAAGATGGGCACAGAAACAGGCTGAGAAGGCTGTTGAACCTGTGGAACCCAAAGTCAGCACAAGGGTGATGCAGAGGAACCATCCAAGGATTTAGACTGAAGACCAGATGAGACTATGGTCATTGGTGAGTGTTAGCAAAGATAACTGTCCCACTCTAGGGACCAGCAAGATATGCCATTTTGGACAGAGGAGAACAGGGCCCAGATGCCCTCCAAACCCCACTCCCAATGCCCGGATGTTATAGACCTTTTTGCCTCTGAGATGAACGTCAGAAAAATGGAAAGGGGATGAGGAAATCATTCTGAATTGGCTGAGGAAATTCTGCTCGACTAACATTAATTTTACGTCATTCATGGAACGAAGGCTCAAGAAAGAAATTAAGTCATGGAAAGGTAAACACTTTTTTGCACACCTGAATATGCAGCCTATGAGAGTCAATGTCTCTACATAGTTATTAGCATAAGGACCTAGTCAAAAATTTATATCAGAACCTTATACATTCAAATAAAATACATATAAAAGTTTAAATATCAGCCTTTGGTGGGGGAGCTTTTCACTTTATAGATCAGTTCCATCAAGATTTAATTCATTTGGAAGGGGTTCCCACTCTAATTTCAACAGCGTTCTTGTGAAATAAATGTCAGTGCTGTTACAGTCATTGCCCTTTGTGGAGGAAAAAAGGTTGTAATATAAAACTTAAAGTAAATGAGGACCTTGATTCAGAAGAGCTAATAGGTTAGAACTTTTTTGCCCTTTGAGGGAAAATGTATACACTAAATACTGGGTCCCTGCTCTACTATCTCTGTATGTGCTCTTTGAGAAGAGCTTTTTACCTAAATGCAAAGGTGCTATTTCAGGCGTTTCTATAACCCCCTGGGTCCCTTTGGGCCATAGCTAATTGGCCCAAAGCTGGACAGCTGACCCCAAGCTAGGCCATTGAGATTTTTCTCTTCTAGAAATTCGAAGCTTAAAATACACAGGCTAGGAATTTTGGTAGTTGAGACCCATGTGGGGAGGAAGGAAGGAACTCATGTGGTAAGGTTCCCGCTGGAGTCTTGAAAGCTTGGTTTTCAAAAATCTTTGGATTTCATGAACTCCTCTAAAATCTTTCCATCGTTTTTGCTTTAAGTACCAAAATGTTGGTTTTGGTACTTAAAATTGAAACAGTTCCAACTCCTTCTTCTTATGATAATATTTTCAATCAATGAAAAGAAAAAAAAATGGCTTTAGGCCACAAGGCCCTATGACAATGTCCTGGGTGAAATCAGAAGATTTTTGACTGGGGCACTGGCCTCTATTTCCCTGAACACATATGTAAGACTTTTCACATCTCACTCCAAATATGTACAGAACACGTGTAATAGAAAGTATTCCTCCTGAAATCAGCTCATGAAGGTTATTGAGCCAGCTCTCTACAACTTAGCTCTTGTCCCTGTTTATAGTGAAACTGTTCCTGAAAGCATTTAAACCTGATTTAGAGACTATTCATATCTGCAGATGTGTTTTCTAATAAGAAAGCATTAAAGTGGCTTGAAAGTGAAGTTAAGATTCCAGGTGCTCTTTTACAGCTTATTCCTGCCAATGCTGTAAAATGCTATTACCACAAACAATAAAGGGGTGTAGAGAGCCCTTACGGAACAGCACATCCTCCTGCACAGTTGCTGGCTTTGATTTCCTGCTCTGTCCCCTGGAGTGACCCACCCAGACCACTGGCCCAATGCCTTGCCCATTACAGGAAACCCCTCATCACAGCTAGTCCTATTACTTTTGATTTTGTCTCTCTTTCCTGTTCCCTTAGAGACCATCAGTGTACTATTCAGGAGGAAGGGAATAAAACAAATGCCTTAATTATAAAGTTTTACTGATAAAATTTAAAAGTTTACAGAATGAATTGTGAGCTATCTGTTTTCCTGTCTGACATGTAAAGAGCTTAGAAGACATCATGCCTGTTCTTACAAAAAGAAAAAGCTAAATAAACTGAAAACTAACACTTTTTCTTAGATCCATCAGAGGACTGAGGTCGTAGGGCAAGAGGTTGCCCACAGAATTGAAGAGAAAGGCCAATAGAGAGAATCTTAGCTGACTGGGAACAGAAGCCAGTATTGGGGCAGGAAAACTTGAACTATAATTGACAAATTACTGGAGGCTCAGTGTGGATGAGCTTAAGAGTTAAAATCTTTGGGGGCCCAGTTTTAGGGGTTCCTCAAATTCTTTTGTGAGTTTTACCTCCAGCAGCCCCACCAGGTTCTGAATGAAGATTGGAGAAAAATCTCCTCATGTTCCTGGTGGGGTAGAGAGAGGTAGCTTTTGAAATATGCCCAGAACATTCTGTTTCTCTCAAGAGAAATTATCATACCAGAGCCTCATTGTCATGGGTTTCATCGGAGCCTGTCTGATCTGGGAGAAGGGAAATACATAACTTCCAGCCCTCTCCAGCCTTCCTGTTTCACCTAAAGAGGAAAAAGAAGTAAGCAGCACTGTGTAGGTCATAGCCTAGGGACACGGGACGGAATCAGAGAGAATGCTTCCCCTCTCCCCAGACATTATCACCATATACGTGAGGTGCCTGTATAATAACAGGGAATCACACCTGAAAGGACTGCAAACTTCAGACTCTATTTAAGAAAGAATCTTTAGAGAAGCCCAAAGACAACAGAGGAGACAAAAATAAGGACACTGGAAAAAACGTTTAGCTTCTCACACCTACAACTATAGCAAACAGTAAAGACAGCCTAACTCCTAGGCAGAAAAACATAAAATCTCACAGTAAAGACCTGTTAACTTCATCATGTCCAGCTGCCAACAAAAAATTGTGAGCTTCCTTGATCCAGAACCTAATTATACAACCTTGGATAAAAGTAGGAGGCCTTAACCTTCTCACAGAGTCAAAGCAACTCTGCTCTCTAAATAAAAATATTCCAGTATTCTTAAGTATTCTACAGATCATATTATTTCTTTTTCTTTGTAAATATTTTATTAAATATTGAACATCGATTAAATATTGAATACTGTAAATACCAAGAACATTTGTAGCCGGTAATGCATAAAACACAACAGTGACATGAATGAAAGAACACCTGTCTTCCACCACTCAGCTTGAGAGTAGCTGAGGGCCCTGGGGTACTCCTTGGTCCCACTTCTCTACCTGCACCACCAGGAAGTTTCCAAACCTTGTATTTATCATCTTCTTGCTTTTCTTTATAGATTTTAGTTCTTGTCCTAGTCGTTTGTGCTGCTATAACAGAATACCACAGACTAGGTAGTTTATAAAGAACAGAAAATTCTTTCTCACTGTTCTGGAGGCTGGGAAGTCCAAGATGGAGGTGCTGGCATTTGGTCTGATGAGTGCCTTTCTGCTGTGTCCTCACATGCCAGGAAGAAGGGCAAGCAAGAACCAACTCCTTCTGTCAAGCCCCTTTATATGGGCACTGAATCCCATTTATGAGGGAGGGACCCTCATGGTCTAACACTATCACATTGGCAATGCCTGAATTGCGGGCACATTCAAACCATAGCATTCCACTCTGTCCCTGTCCCCCATTTATGTACTTCTCACATGCAAAATACATTCTATCCCAATAGCCCCAGTCTTATCTCAGTGTGAACTTTAAAGTCTAAAGTCTCCTCTGTATATTATTTAAATTAGATATGAGTGAGACTCAAGGCATAATCCATCCTGAGGCAAATTCCTCACCAGCTGCGGGCTTGTGACATGAAACAAGTTATGTGCTTTCAAAATACAATGGTGGGAAAGGCATGCAATAGACATTCCCATTCCAAAGGGGAGAAATAGGAAAGAAGAAAGGGGTAACAGGTCCCAAGTAAGTCCAAAACTCAACAGGGCAAGCATCATTAAATCTTAAGGCTTGAGAATAATCTTCTTTGACTCTATTTCCCACCTTCCAGACACACTGGGCATGGATTGGTCCCTCAGGGCTCCAAGGGATCCCAACTCCATGGCTTAGTAGGCACAGCCCATGCCCCAGCCCTCACAGCCTGGAGTCAGTCAGGTGCCTAAGGCTCCTCCAGGCTGGTATTGCATGCCGGTAGCTCTATAGGTTTGGGACCTCGGGGATGGCCCTGCCCCCATACCTCCACTAAGCATTGCCCTAGTGGGGCTTCTCTGTGGTGGCTCCAGCCCTATGGTATATCTTTCCCTGGGTCCAAAGGCTGTCTGAGGTATTTTTTGAAATCCAAGAGCAGGAAGCCATGCTTCCATAGTTTTTATATGCTGTGAGCTTAAAGACTTAGCACCATGTGGATGCCACCAAGGTTTATGGCTTGCGCCTTCCAGAGCAGCAGTTTGAGCCACACCTGGGCCTGCTTGAGCCACAGCTGGGGTGGCTGAGGGGCACGGCACTGGGATGCTGGAAGCGTTGGCACATTGGCAACACCTGCATTTTAGAGGGGACACATTCAAACCACAGCAATCTTCTTGCTTTTCTTTGTAGATTTTCTGTATCTGTATACCCAAGATATGTTTTTAGTTTTGTGTGGTTTTGGACTTTAAATAAATTCAATTATCCTATCTGCATTCTTCTGCAGATGGGTTTTTCACTCAACTCTGAGATTCAATCATGTTAATGCATGCGGGCTATGGTTCATTCCTTGATTTTTTTTTTTTTTGCATCAATTTCTCTTTTGTTACGGAATGTTATTACTTTGTAGTTTGATTTAAGCATTAAGAATCTATGTCAGTATGTTACTGTGTACTTTTACATATGTTATATATATTATATTTATATATGAGTCCAACCTTTTATTTTCTGATAGGTACATAGATTTTTATTTTATTTTTTAGAATGGGGAAAGGAAGCAGAGAAAAGAAATTACACTCAAAAAACAGCCTGAGCAATGGTAAAAAGCTGAGACAAAGCAGTGCATGTTGAAAGCTCAGGCACTGTAGTGTTGCTCAGCAAAAAGTCAGAGTTAGGTTTAACAAGAGAGCCTGGAGACTTACGTGGAGACAGGTGATGAAGTCTTTGTATGAGAGATGGGAGCCAGAGTTGCTCAAGATGTGGGAGGAGAGAGGAGAATC
The DNA here is from genome assembly GCA_963574885.1 of Lepilemur ruficaudatus. Lineage (NCBI taxonomy): Eukaryota > Metazoa > Chordata > Mammalia > Primates > Lepilemuridae > Lepilemur > Lepilemur ruficaudatus. The sequence goes on along the minus strand of CAUYRT010011239.1, from coordinate 20,874 downwards.
CCAATAGATTGAGTTTCCTAATAGGACAAGGGGAGATAAAGCCAGGAGTTCAGATGGTAGATTCCACTTGATCTGGAAGAGGAATACCTCTACCTGCTTCATTTCCTGAGCATGGAGTGAAGGGAAAAAAGGTGGGTATGGATGTGGAAGAGCTTGTAGAAGTTGAACAGCCATTGCTCCCTTCTTATTTGCAGAAGATAGTTTTCCAAGTTGTAGTATATTTACTGCTGGTGATCATTTTAGATGGTATGTGGATGAATATTTTTAACAATTACATTATAGAGAAAATATCTTGCCTAGCACAATGGGGACCTGGATAAAACAAATTAAGTGAAATGATTTAAAGAAAAACATTAAGGCCAGATGTGGGGGCTCACGCCTGTAATCATAGCACTCTGGGAGGCCGAAGCAGGAGGATCGCTTGAGATCAAGAGTTCGAGATCAGCCTGATCAACAGTGAGACCCCATCTCTACTAAAAATAGAAAAAATTAGCTGGATATGGTGGTGTGTAGTCCCAGCTACTCCAGAGGCTGAGGCAGGCAGGATCGCCTGAGCCTAGGAGTTTGAGGTTGCTGTGAGCTAGGCTGATGCCACGGCACTCTAGCCCTGGCAACAGAGCGAGACTCTGTCTCAAAACAAACAAACAAAAAACATTAAGTAAATGATAGTCCCAGAGTAAATGATTAAGACAAAAACCATGGAGGTCCTATGTGAATGGATGGAGGTTTGGGAGCCTTGGCATAGGAGACGAGATGCATTAGTGTTGAGAGAAGGGAGGCCCAGGAGGGTGTGGGCTTGAGGAATGTGGTGAAGGTTTGGAATAGCCATTGACGGGATGGGCGATGGTGTTCTAGGATAATGGAAGAATTGATGGACTGTGCTGTGAGCCCAGCTGAGGCTGCAGACATGTGACCTTTGTATTGCAGCCATCTGCGTGGTTGTACGATTTGTCCTAGAAGCTCAGACACCTGCAGGAAAGATTGAGAAGACAACACCAGGTTTTGCTTGGAGATGTAGGGGAATTGAGGGAAACTCTGAGGAAGATATCCAAGTGACCAACCATATAGCACAATTCCACTTCTGGGCATATGCCCAAAAGGACTGAAAGGAGAGACATGAAGAGATATTTGCTTCTGTTTATGGCAGCACTGTTCGCAATGGCCAAAAAGTGGAAGCAATCTGCCTGTCCGTTGATGGATGAATGGGCAAACAACAGGTGATATACACATACAGTGGAATGTTATTCAGTCTTAAAAAGGAATGAAATTCTGATATATGCTACAACATGGATGAACCTTGAAAACATTACGTTAAGTGAAATAAGCCAGACATAACAGGACAAATATTGTATGTCTCCACTTACATGACAGTCACATTTAGAGAGAAAGTAGAACAGTGGTTACCAGAGACTGGGAAGTTATTGTTTAGTGGTACAGATTTTCAGTTTGGGATGATGAAAAAGTCCTGGAGATGGACCAGTGGTGATGGTTGCCCAACATTATGAATGTATTTAATGCCACTGAATTATACGCTTAAATTTGTAAAACTGGTAAATTTTGTTATGTATATTTTATCACAATAAAAAAACCAGACTTTAGATGTATTCATTTAATGAAAAATAACCAACATGGTAGCCATGTACTTGATGAGGTCTTGTAAGCTCTGCCTTTCCCCGCTGGGCCCTGAAACAGCCCTGACTGTGCTGAGTCTCACAAGATCTTTCAGGAACTTAACTCTCCACTTCTCAATCTGCTTTCTCAGAGAGATTCCCAATCAGGTCTGCAGTGCAAAACAGAAACGCATCCTTACTCTCTCTCTCTCCCCTCCTCGTCTCAGGAGCCTCAGCCCACCAAAAACATAACCTTTGCCTCTTTCTTTAGCCACATTTCTCATTTCCACTCTTACAAGAAAAGCCAGGAGTCCACATGCCAATCAATTCACATAAATGGGTGCCCACAGGAGTTGCCAGCCTCACCCCAGTTCAGGACCCAAATTTAAGCCAGAAGGAAGCCACAAGTATAATAAGTAAGAGGTAACATTTTATTTTTTCTGAAATTAACTTTTTACTTTGTGTTTACCCCTTACAGGAAGCTAGTGAAAAGGGGTAGGGGGTCATGTCTTACTCAATTAGATATATTCCCAGGACCTAATGCTGTGTCAGACACATAGGAGTAGGCATTCAGCAACTTTATCCAGCTGAACTGGGGATGTTCAAGCCAATTCAACCAATTAAACTAACATTTATTAAGAAGCACCTGTGTAACAGATTACCCCAAACTTAGCGATACATAACATAATCATATGTTTTATAATTTCTGTGGGTCAGGAATTCAGGCATAGCACAGGAAAAACAGCTTTTCTCTGCTTCCTGATGACTGGAGCCCCAGGTATAAGACTCAGAGGCTGGGGTTGGAATCATTTGAAGCCTCATTCACTTACATACCTAGTGCTTAATGTTGGTGTTAACATGTGTGGCCTCTCCACGTGGCTGGGGATTCTTCCCAACACTGTGGCTGGGTTCCAAGGGCCAACATCCAGTGAGACAGAGAGAGAGAGAGAGAGAGAGAGACAGAGGAAGAAGACATATTGCCACATGTGACCTAGCCTCAGAAGACACACAGCTTCATTTTTGCAACATACTGTTGGTTGGAACACTTACAAAGTCTGCCTAGGTTGGAGGGAAGGAAACATAGACCCTGATGGAGGTACACTAAGGTCATTTTGTAAGAAGAGCATATGGGATGGGATAGGTACTAAGTGTGACTGGCTTTAGAAAATAGGACTTGCTAATTAAGTGTCAGGCACTGTTAATGCTTTTTCTTACGCTTTTCTTTGGAATATCTGTTTAAGTTCTTTCAGATGATTGTATAAAAATCAATGTTAGCCACATTCTTTTGTTTCTGTTCTCGTACGTCATGTTGTCATAAGAAGCAGAATGCAATTGGTCATCTTTTTTCATGGTTCATGATGATTTGCTTGTTCAACAAGTATTTCTTGAACATCATTACCAGGCACTAAAGCTAGGTGCTGAGGAGAAAAGTGAACAAAACATGAACAAAACAGAAGTGGTTTCTACCTACATGAAGGTCGTGGTCTGATTGCTGACAGAAAAACGCACAATGGCCATCATTTAATTTATGTGCAGAGTCAAGACAGAATAGAATAGCGGAATGATGGACTGAGAAGGGTGAAAGCACTTCATGAGGGTCATTCTTCTTCCGTGGTAGACCATGGAGACCTGACAGTTGACCATTCTATTTTTAAAGCTATCCAGGAAGTTCCTACTGTTAAAGGCTCATTGCAATTAGCTCATTTGTCTCTTGCTTGGTCTTCTGTGAAGCTATAGAAATAATCAGTTCCCTACTTAGAAAACTTGTTCTATATTAAATAATTGTTATTGAGTCATTTATTAGTCTTCCTTTTTCATAGTTAAACTTTCTCAATTTTCAAAACTTTTCCTCATAGGGGTATTATCCTTTAATTTTAATATTTCATATTTTTTCTATAGGGAATCTCAAACTGTCCACAGGATTTTGAATAAATCCAAGAAGCAAAGGAAAATGAAAGGATAACTTTTTGGGCTACAAATGTTGTCCTCCTCTGGGTACACACTGCCATCACTGGCTTTGAATGTAACATCACCTTGTTTATATGTATCTTGAAGTCAGGACAGTTCATTGACTCTTCTATTCCTCCCCTTTGTTATGTGGGTTCCAACTGGTGTTTTTAGCTTTGTACTAGTTTGTGCTTTGCTCTAAAATGTCCACATTCAACCCTGCCATCAGAATTAATACCTTATTGACATAGGCTCTGGGATCCTATTTTCTTATTTTGATATTTTAAATATATTAGCATCCTTTCTGACCTAGGATTGAATGTTTGAATTTAATGTGTTTAGACAAACTAGTTCTAAACACTCTGTACCTAGTTTCATTCATTCAGCAAATACTTATTGAGCATCTCTTATATGCTAGGCACTGTGCAAGGTGCGAGTGATCTAATGCTCAGCAAAAACAGGCATGGTTCCTGCCTGCTTGGAGTATGGAGTCCAGTAGAGAAGGCAGGCCATGTATGAATTACAGGAAAATTCTTGCTTCATAAGAGGCAGAACCATGTGATCTTATGGAAAGATTTGAGGGTTAGGGGAAGAGAACCTGATTTTTTTAGTTAAATAAATTTTAATTTTAGGTCATTTTTAGATCTACGGAAAAATGGAGAATTAAGACCCTTCCCATATATCCAGTGCACAGTTTCTCCTATTATTACCTTACATTAGTATGGGATATTTGTTACAATTAGTATACCAATATTGATACATTCTTACTAACTAATGTCCATACTTTGTTTAGATTTTCTTAGTTTTTCACCTAATGTTCTTTTTGGTTCCAGGATTCTATCTAAGAAGTCACATTACATTTAGTCATCGTGTCTTCTTAGGCTCCTCTTGGCTGTTACAGTTTCTTGTCTTTGATGACCTTGACAGTTCTGATGAACACTGAACAGGTGTTTTGTAGAATATCCCTCAACTGAAATTTTTCTCATGATTAGTTTGAGGTTATGGGTTTTGGGGAGGAAGACTACAGAGGCAAAGTGCTATTTATTGCATCAAATCAAGGGCACACACTCACAACATGAATTATCACTGTTAAAGTTGACCTGGATTGCCTGCCTGCAGTGGTGTTTGTCAGGTTTCTCCACTGCGAAATTAATTCCCCTTCCCCACCATAATCTTTGGAAGGAAGTTATTATGTGAAGCCCATCCTTAAGGGGTGGGCAGTTACGTTCTACCTCCTAAGGACACAGGTGCTCCATAACTTATTTGGCATTTTTCCACTTGGGAGGCTTGTCTTTTCTATTCCGGAAACCTGATTTAAATAACCAGCTTTGTCATTTGCCAGGTATGTGACCTTTGGCAAATCCCTTAACCTTGATGGGTTTGTTTCCTTATCTTTAAACTCTGCCTTCTTCACTTAAGTTTTTGAGATATATAGTAAGCCATAATGCTTTGTGCTCTATAAACTATGACTACATGAAGGTCTTGGTAAGTGTTTCTCTTATGAACTCATTCCCACGAGAGAGAGCCCCTCTTGGAGGCCATCTAAACAATGCTTTTCCACAGGGTATCAGGGCAACGGAGCAGGGGTAGGTGGAGGAGGAATCATGGCCTGGGGAGGGGAGTTGCTAGTAGTTTCTGCCTTGGGGATAGACCCTCAGGCCCAAGTAGGGAGTTCTGCATTGCTTTCAATTCCTTCCCTTTCTGCCAAGAAAGCTCCTAATCTGAAGTGATTGCTGCAGTAAAGGTTACCCAATATAGACAGTTGAAGGCTGTTAAGCAGGTCAGAGGTATGAGGGAAAAAAAGGCTTTCTTCTAATCAGGTGGTATGAAGAGAGTCTGAGGTCCGAGCCTTTTGGCCCAAGGATTTTGGTAGCAGCCTCCTCCCCCTACCTTTTCGGGTTTGCTTTGGCCTTAGACTCTCTTATGAGTATTTTTGGTTTCAGTTTTGTGCCAGTTCCTAATGCCATTGCGTACTTGTGATTAGGATGACTGTCTTTATAGAAGATACTTGAAAGTCAGGTTCAAACAAGGCACATGCACGTTCTTTCCAGAGGATGTTAAGCTTGTTGACTGGAAGCCTGCCTGCCAGAACAAGACTTTCCTCGCACACCGGGAACAATCTGCTATTGTCTCCCAGGATAAAACGGTGCCAATAAAAAATGAAAACTTTTAGCCGAGAGGAAAAATACTGCATTAACTGCTTCACCACTAAATGTAATTATGGGAAAGGATAAAGAAGGTGAAACCCCTCTCTTTTGTTTTTGGCCCGAAATACACACATCCCACAGATGTGGTACCCAGAGCAAGGCCTGTCATCCGCTCTGTTACAACACGGAGAATGGGTCCCTCCCCATGTAGACACTCGCCAGGGTTGGAGCTTTTCCTTCATTCTGAGAGTTCTGAATGCTGCCAGGAATGAAGGCTGGGTGCCCCCTCCATTTCCTTTGTGCTAGTCTTTGTCCCAGAAGCTGTTACCACAGGGACGGTGCCCTGCCAGGACTTTGGGGAAGACAGACATGTGCATAGATTTTAGAACATCTTAAGGGAAGAGAATGAAATGCAATGTCTATGCAGGAAACCAGGGAAAGAGAAGTAAGAAAGAAAAGACCAAAGAAACTAAACTGAATCAGGTAATGGGGAGGCTTGTCAATTTTATTAATTCTTTAATTTGGGGCTTAATGATAGTGGAAGCAGACAAAGATAAAACAAGAAACTAAAAGTATCAAAGCCCCCTGACCCACCTCCTCTAACCTCTGATGAATAAAAATAAAGAAATATTAATTAGATCTATGTAGAAACTATTTACTTTCTTCCTACAGTCTGTGTCAGCATCTGACCCCACTGCAACTCATAGGAAACTCACTGGTGATATTCTGAGAGAGAGAAGTATCACTGCTATTCACCTCACTACTGGGTCTATCCTCACACACAATTCAGCTGTGATATTTAAAAATTCAAGTACTGTGCAACAATTCAAGACTCCAGGAATTTTGGAAGATCTTGGCTTCATGAACAATCATTAAGGAGTAAAGAAATGAACTTCTGGGCAAATGGTCAAAGTTCTCTTCTATTAAATAAGAACAACCCACACGAAGAGCAGCTTTTGGAGGAGACCATTCCTGAGTTATCAAGATTCCTAGTCAGGTTCCCTCCCAGTTTTATGTGTTACAAATTTGTCCGTGATGCTTTGTAAACTATCTGTGGTGGTGAGGTGTGTGTGTGTGTGTGTGTGTGTGTGTGTGTGTGTGTGTAAATGTGCTCTTGTTTTAAAGGTTGGGTCTGATCATTTCAATATCTGAATCACTACTGGGTCTAGTTCTACTACGGTTTGTTTCTCTTAGTCATCTCTCTGGGTGTGCCTGGGAATGTTTCATGGAAGGCCGAACACTGTATTAAAAACTGTGGAAGGTCTAAGTCATATTCTGTTTCTTCAGTAAGGCCAGTAATATAGGAGCAGATCACCTTAATCCAATAAGGGAGCAAGCTGATTTGAAGGATTTGACTATTTTGCGTTTGCCCTTACTTCTACGGCATAAGAAGTCTCAAATGAAACCCTGGAATGTTTACTTGGGCACCTTTACTTGTGCAGTCCCTCAGCTCCATTTTTAAAAATCTCTCCAGCACAGTGAGATTGCCAGTACCTCTGCTTACTGTTTCAGCCTCTTAGCAAATGCTTTCTGGATAAGCTTCTCTCTTTCTCTCTCAGGCTGAGCCACAAACAAATGGGTGACTGTCTCAAGAGGGGAGTAGCTTGAACTATTAGGCTTATTTCCCTGTTTCCCTTCTCTCTAGGATCTTGGTCTGTCTCATCAAGGCTCTCTTGATAGTCTTCTGTCTCTCTAGCCCCAGGGACCCCTAAACGCTTTGCTCAGCTTCTCAGCTGCTTTGCCTTGGCTCGATTTATTTTTTTTTCTTTCAAGGACCTTAACTCCCTCAAGTTTTTGACTACTTTTCATAGTTCTTTAATGCTATTAAATGTGGGTTTGTGTATGTGTGTGTGTGTGTGTTGTTCCGCTTTTCTAGTTTTTCTAGGACTACTAGAAGAACTGGTCTGCTATAAGCCAGAAAGCAAAATCCTGCCCTTGTTTTAAGTACCAGAGATGGAAATGTTTTACAGCTTTACAATGAACTGAATGCTTATGTCCCACCCTCCCCAAATTCCTGTGCTGAAATCCTAACTCGCAAGGTGATGCTATTAGGAGGCAGGCCTTTAGGAGGCGATTAGGTCATGAGGGCAGAACACTCATAACTAACATGAGATCAAAACTAACCCCTTAATGGGATTAGTGTCCTTGTAAAAGGATCCAGCGTGATCCTTCTCACCCTTTCACCATGTGCAGACACTGGGAAAAGACTGTATTTATGAACCAGGAAGTGGGCCCTCACCAGACACCAAATCTGTCGGCACCTTGATCTTGGACTTCTCAGCCTCTAGAACTGTGAGAAATAAATTTCTATTGTATGGAAGCCACCCAGTCCAAGGTATTCTGTTATAGTAGCCAGAAAGAAACAAGACAATTTTTCTTTCTCTTCTGCCTTGTTTTCAACCTTTGTCTTTAAACCCAAGGAACCAAAGATATACTTGTTTTGATTTATGTATGGTTTAAATATAAGAGGTCTTATGTCCAGGATTGTGTATGTGTTTCTAAAGAACAGGAATTCATATTTCTTGCTTCTCTCATTGTGACTTACTGAGCAGATGCTCTAGAATAACTGCTGAGTGAATGAATTTTGCAGTTACCATCTTACTGGTAAGAAATTCCCCCTCCCTGGGAATGCAGCTGAGTCATCTGGGATGTCAGCCGGATGGAGAGTTCCAGCCTGAGACAGGACAGACCATCTGCATCTCTGCTGGGGCAAAGGAGAAAAGAACTCACAAGGCAATAGGGATGACTCTAATTGATCTCAAAGTCCCTTCCAAACCTAATAGTCTGTGCATTTGTTAGCGAACCCATCCTCATTTCTTGGTCCCTTTGTTGAGGATTTTGTTAAAGACAGTGCCACATCTGCATCTTTGTTTCTCAGGCCACGCACATCTCAGTGACATTGTGACAAAAGAGACTTCAGTCTGGCTGCTCATTTTGCATTAACACTGTTGGCTACTGTTTCCTAGGGTCACTATAACAAATTACCACAAACTCCGTGGCTTCAAACAACAGAAATTTATTCTCTCACAGTTTGAGAGGCCAGAAAGTAAAGCAAGGTGTTGGCAAGGTTTGTTTCTTCTGGAAGCTCTAAGGAAAAACCATTCCAGGCCTCTCTCTTAGCCTCTGGTGGTTGCCGAAATCCTGGGCACTCCTTGGCTTATAGAGCCATCACCCCAGCCTCTGCCTTCATCTTCCCATTGCCTTATTCCCTGTGTGTTTCTCTGTGTCTCCTTCTCTTATAAGGACACCAGCTATTGGATTTAGGGCCTACCAGGATGACATATTAATCCAGGATGACTTAATATCAAGATCCTTAATTAGTTCTATCTATAAAGACCAATATTCCCAAATAATGTCATATTCTGAGGTTCTGGGTGGATGTGACTTTTTGAGGACACTATTCAACCCACTATGACCACCAACATCAACCTTAAAACATTAAGCTTTATGAGGGCAGGGATCATCTGTCTTATTCACTATGTGATCCTCAATGCCTAGTACATTCAAGGCACTTAATATTTGTTGAATAAATGAATGAATGAGGTTGAAATAGGGCCTAAGTGTTAAGAACTCTGTACATGTTGTCAGCTGCATTCAAATTAAGATGCTGCTCATGGGCCAATCTTCTAGGGTATTTGCTTTTTACGAGTTTTCAATGTGTTTAGATGAGGTTTTCTGCCTCATTGGACTGGTGAAAATGCAATCCACTAGTGAAAAGTGTGTTACTTCATAGTCTTCTTTTAAAAAACTAATCTTTATATTATTTCCTTACTTCTATTTTCTCTCTTTTTATTTCTCCGTTCTTTGCTTTCTTCGTTTTTTTCCTGTTGGATTAATCTGTTATTATTAGTTACTGGTTCTCTGTTTTCTTTTCAGTTCTTCTTTTCACGTCATTTTCTTTCTTTCTTTCTTTCTTTCTTTCTTTCTTTCTTTCTTTCTTTCTTTCTTTCTTTCTTTTGTCCTTTCCTTTTTTCAACTCCTCATCATTGTGCTTTTAAAAGGTATGGGTTTAAAAGGTTATATGTATATATTAATAATATTGGTAATATTAGTTACATATTACTAATAGTTATATTTAAATAAGATTTAGACCAAAGGGGTCACAAACATTTAGGTAGATTTGAATCTTAGAAAAGAGAATGATACTTATTTAGTGATTTTATGGTTTCCCTAAAGATAGGAGAAGCAACTTGTTTTGTATTTTAAATAAGTCATAAGAGGAAAAAATATCCATGTGTTCCAGCACATAGTCATTAAGGTAATACTGTCTGCATCTTTTCTAACTATTAAACTAAGACATAATGAGTGAGGCGACATTATCCATAATAAGCTGCTAGCCATCTCACTAAGAAATCCTTTCTCACACTCTTTCCTGCAGAGTAAGATTGTATGGATGCCTGCAAGTATCTAAGCTTGCCGCACTGTTTGAACATCCCTATTACCTTTCTGAGCCTCAGATCTAGTTCTTTGATTTGTTCTCTCAAGCTCCTTAAAGTGTCTTCTATGCCAGTTTGGATGGTATTTAGGAATCTTGATGAATATGCTCATTATCTAATACAAAGTGACATAAAACACTCCTGCCACGAACTCTGCCACATAACCATACCCTGCTGAACTCCCGTGATTCATTCGGTACTACATTAATAGCATTTATGTTATTCATGTATCTCTGTTGACCTTGATCTGCTAGAAACTCCCTCCTTTTTATCTCTGTTCCATACTGGGGAGGTTTTGTCCCACATTAACAATGGTTCTTTTGTACATCAAAGCACACCCCCCCACCAACATCCCAAGTTTTAATTTTCCTTGCATGCATAATATGTATCTCTCTTCTGTTCACTGTCTGTTACTTCTTACCTAGGTTTAATTGATGAATAATAGAATTTTCTACTTATTTTGAAAAAGAAAAGTACTTAAAATTAACCTTTTAGTATCTGATGAAAAAAGACTGCAGATTTATAAATAAAAAATGTTCACAGAAATGATTTTTTTCTTTTCTTTTTCAAATTTAAGAAATACAGATTATATACCTAAGCAGAGATCTAGTCTGACATACTCCCAACAGATAACAGTATTTGTTTGTCTGTCTTTGAAAGCAAGAGTTTTAACCATATTGCAAAACCCCTATTTGGGTTGAGCATCGAAAAATTTTATATATGTAAAAATACAATTTTTCTGTGAGAAATGATACAGGCATTGAATAAAGGTTTTTGGGCTGTAATTGAGAGTTTACTTCAGTGAATTAATTCTGCCATACCTTTTACTAAACTTCATTGAAAGGCACTTACTGAAAGGCAAACCAACAAAATCAGCAACAAAATTTTAAAACAAAAACCTCAAAACCCAGGAATCATTTTGTAATGTGTATCTTCCCTTCTTTCAATAAAATATTAATATCTTAATTGTAAAGCACTCCCCACCAGTTGTGTTTACCTTCTTAGCTTATTTTTTTTATATCAATGAATACTTGCCTGGTGTTCAGTAATTCTGTGTAAAATATTTGTAACTCAGTTTTCCAGCCAATTACTGCAGTGACAGCAGTAGGTGGGTGAAATTATTTAAAATCTTCTTTCATGGAGTCCAGTTCAGAGTGTTCAAGTGGTCTCTGATTTTCACTTGAAGATTCAAATCTTTATTTAATGCATTTATTGTTTGGCATATTACTCCTCTGTGAGAAGGTATTCCACAAGTGTTTCTGCTGGCAAGATGTGTGATGAGAGTTACCTACCTTGCTTTTTTTTTTAATTATCCAAATTTTCAAACTTTAGTGTGTGTAAATATCATCACCTGGGCCGCTGTTTAAAAATGAAGATTCTTGAGTGTTTCTAGTTTTGAGAAATGCTAACTTAGTAGATCTGGGGGTAAGACCCAAGTACATGTCTGAAGAAAGCAGCCTTGCTGATTCTGATGTGCTTGGCTACAGACCATACTTTGAGAAACTTATTCTAAAATATGATACAGCAAAGAAACTTAGTTCTAGTGCTAACGATCTTGAAGTCTGAATGTTTGAAGGATACAGTGGAAATGCATCCTTGAATGCATATTTTTGCATTTAGACCTACAACAAAGATCTATAAAATACAACTTAGGAAGAAGATATACTTCATAGATTTGGCTTTTAACAACTTGCTGAAAGCAGGAAGAGGGAACCCGTAAAGAAATTGATTTAGGACGTGATACAGAGTACCTAGTCTTGCTGGAGGTAGGAGTGGTAGGATATTTTCCTCTTTACCCCTATTGGGCTTATTTAAAATGAGCTGGGCCCTGTGATTACTCATACAAAAGGCTAGGACAGGCTAAAACTGCTCCATGGGAATGAGATTATTCACTAACCCATTTATACTTGTTTTTTAAGTCTTCCCCTAATTGTGCTATAGGGATACTTTGGAAATGAAGTGATTCAAATCATTAGACAGTTTTTAACTCCTCCAGGTAAATTGCTCATTTCCCCAGATGAATAGGTGTGGGGCTATTCATAGTCTACATTAAGATAATTAGTGTAGAGACTGCTTTAAAATTAGGTCATATAGTTAATTGTTTCTATCTACGTTTAGCTTTAGTTAATTATATGAGATAATACATGTGAAAGTGCCTAGCACAGAAGCTGGCGTGTTTTAAGTACTTGCATCCAATTGCTCATTTAGCCTCTCCTCTTGGGTAACTTGCAACCACCTCAAACTCAACATAAACCATATTGAACCATCTTTTCTGTCTCCTCTCCAAACTCTTCCCCAAACCACCCAATTACTCAAGTTTTATCGTTGATGTCTCCCTGTCTTTCTCCCCTCCAAATCCTCTTGATTTGACTTCCTAAATATCTCTTAAATCATCCATTTGTTCATTGCTCTTGGAATATGGCAGTGAACCAGTTATGTCTCAAGCGAAGTTTCCAGGCAGATTACATGTGACCAACGCCAGGTACACATAAGGAACAGAGAGGGTGAGCACGCAGGAGGAATGAGAGCCCGAACACGGAAGGCCCTTTAAGCCATGGGAAGATTTCTGAAGTGTCATCCTAAGAACTGTGGAAAAAGTTTGAAGAGTTTTGATCGTGGGAGTGACACAGTCAGATTTGTGTTTTACAAAGATTGCTCCTGTCCATGTCTCTCCAAGCCAATTTACCAGAACTCAAGACCTAGTCACAACCACCTGTCCTCAGCAGTGTTATATCCAGTCCCCCTTGCCTCGTTCTTCTGCCCACAAATCTGATTTCTCACCTGTTTCAGATCATTTAATGACTTCTCAATGCCCTCAGGATAAAATCCAAATCCTTCGACAGGGATTTCCAGGCTTAATGTTTACTTTTCCAGCCTCTTCTCTCACCACGTTCCCTCTCTCGCACTTCAGGGGCACTTTCAGTTATTTTAATGAACAGTGGTCTCTATTATCCAGAACTTCCTGTTCTCCACGCCTGGGCACCAACCCTGTTCAGTTCTGTCCAGAAAGCTGGCGAATTCTTTCAGCTTCACTTTGCTCAGGTGACTTTTTTTTTTTAACTCCTGACTATGTGAGATCTCTGCTAATGATTACCATCTTTCCCAGTTGTGAAATTCATCATGATTCTCTGCTAGACTTACACTCTACTACTGTCTGTCCTGGTCATTTCTTCAACCACAGATACTTGCATGGTGCCTGCAACCTGGCAGGTTCTCAGTATGCACCTGCATAATGAATGAATGAACAATACCTATTAACTTCCTTCTAAAGAGGTCCTTGGGAAAAAGTAATATTGTATGTAAAAAATGACATACCTGGTTAGAGTTTATATCAGTAGTCAATTTTAATCAGTAGTGTTGAAAATAAAGGTAACTGAGTTAAATTTTAGACAGGGATGTGTGATCTGATAGATTAGGCAAACAAGAAAGGACAGACAAAAGGAAATTTATGTCTATTCTAAATGAGTGATGCTAAGTAATGGTTATACAGATATCATTTTAATCAGCTGTGTCAAGCTTTCACTTATTCCTTTCATAATCATAATATTTGAAAAATTCTTTATATTTCATAAAGTGCTTTGTATACCCATAATCTTATTATCCTAACAACACTATATTATTAATACCCTCCTAAAATTAGGAGGACTAGCAGTGATGTAAAGTGACTCTATAACAGTAAGTGATAGACTGGGACTTGAACCCATGTCCTAACCTCAAATCCCACCCTCTTCTGCTATACCAGATTCCTTCCCTAAATTCCTGAAAGCATATATAAGATAGTTGGTCATGTGTGGGCACTGTTTGTTTCATTTGTATCATTATTTAATCCCTTAAAAAATTTGGAAACAAACAAGAGGGAAAAAAATTAAACAATGGGGAAGACGATGCCTGTGAATGGGAATTGAACCAGTTTCTGAAATGTTTGCCTGCAAAAGGAGCAACAGCTGTGCCATGGTGTGCCACACCTAACCGGGATTCTCATTAAGCAGATTGACCACCTGAAGAAGACAACCCTAATGGTGAGAGGCTTCCAGTTGCTGCCAGAGTTTGCCACTTAATTGTTGGTCAATTAATAGTGATGATGAGATTCTACATGGCACTTGGGGAGGCAGAGGTTAAAAAGAAAAAAACAAATAAAGAAATAAAGCCCTGATGAAAATTCTAATCTATAGGAGAAATAAGTCCTCAAAACCTCTGGCGAGTCTGATGAGAATGGTTAAGACTTAATTAAGAGCAGATGAATTAATAAGAGTCTCTGCCGGTGGTTTTCAAAAATGCCAAACATTACCATCACCTGAGGAACTTAAAAAATTTTGATGCCCAGACTGTAGCCCAAACCAGTTAAATCAGAATGTCTGAAGGTGAACCATAGGCGTCAGTAGTTTTAAAAACTCCCCAGCTGATTCCAATGTTGGGGCAAAGTTAAAGCTTGAGAAACACTGTTCAGAATGCTCTTTTTTTGCTAATTCAACAGGAGTTATCCCAGTCTTAGTGTTATGACCCTTCCTGCGGTGTTTCTGATTATTTTAAGAAGTACTGAGAAATTCCCCAAATACCGAATCGAACATTCATTTAAGTCTGCTTTAATCAAATGAGCACGTTACAATGACCAGCATTCACTAGAGCACCCATTATTAAAGTCTGGCAGAGGGCTAAGGGCTTTTTCTAAATTATTTCATTTAAATGATTTGAATTCTTATAACCCTGAGCTTTCAATATTATCCTGTTTGATGTTAAATGAAATAGAAGCTTAGATAGTTATATTACCTGCCTAAAGTCATCACAAGTGGTAAAGAGTGGCAGAGACGGCTATGGTTTGAATATGGTGTCCCCTCCAAAATTCATGTTGAAACTTAAACACCACAGCAATGGTACTGGAAGGTGGTCTCCTCTGGGAGGTGACAGGTTATGAGGACCATTGTTTCATGAATAAATTAGGGCCCTTATAAAAAGGGCTTGCAGGAGTGGGTCCACGGAGGATGCAGCACCCAGGTGCCGTCTTGGAAGTAGGAGTGGCTCTCACCAAAACAACCGAAGCTGCTACCACCTTGAACTTGGTTCCGTTGTGCCCAGCCTTCAGAACTGTGAGTAATAAATTTCTGTTCTTTATAAATTACCCAGTCTCAGGGATTCCGTTGTAGCAACACAAACAGACCAAGACAGAGAGAATTAGACGGGTCTGCCTGATTTTATAGTCACCAGCCTCTAAACCAGTCTGTGTAATCACTGGAAAGAGATGATATTAAATAACAGCAAACCATGTATCCAAAAATGTTGAGACTTGCTGGGACTCCTACTAGAGGTGGAGTATTGTAGGCTTAGGTTCTATTTCTACGATTGCCTTGAAAAACCATGAACATTTAACATTTATGCCTCTGTTTTTTAATTAAAAATGGGCAAAAAAAATTTTTAAAACAAATTTTATGTATTTTCTTCACACATGCAGGGCTCTGTGACACAATTCAAAGAGTTCAAAAGAGTATTCAGTGAAAAGTAAATCTCCTTTCTGCACCTATCTCCCAGGCACTTGGTGCACTAGAGACCGTGGTCTGGATATCTTATTGTATTCCAGTAAGGCGAACGGAATGACTGTCATTGACTTAGACTCTTCAAGATTAATCTCCTGGGGCTGGGGAGAGGATTAGCAAAATCAGTCTGTTAGCAAAACAGAAGACAAGCAAGAATGTCTGCTATGGTTTAAATGACCTGTCACTTATTTAGCAAAATGCCCTATTGATGGCAATTTCTACACTTTTGCTAATACAGAGAGTGCTATAGTGAAGATCTTTATATAAATGTCATTTGCACATGTATAGGTATTTCCTAGACATGGAATTTATGGGCCACTATAGTTTTAATTAGCATTTAAAAATTATTCTTCGATTGAAGATCTTTTCATATTTTAAGTAATGTTTGTATTTACTCTTCTGTGACTTGCCTGTTTCTATAATACCTATCCTTTGCTTACTTTGCATTTGTCTTGTGGATATCTAGAAGCTCCTGGTATTAGAAAGATTAGACTTTTTTGACATGAATTGCAAATATTATTCCAAGTTTTTTTTGGGCATGTTGACTTTATGATATTTTTTGTCATGTAGAAATGTTTTATTGTGGCATAAATTTAAAGTCTTTATGACTGCTGGATTTTGTATCAATATCAGAACTTTTCTGCTCAAAGATTATTTAAAATTTGTTTCAATGTTTTCCCTAATGTTCTTAAGGCTTTATTTTTATTTTGTAATATTTGAACAATCTGGAAGTTCTTTTAATGTAAGTTATAAAGTAAGGAATTCAAGTCATTTTTCTCCTAGATGGCTACCCAGTTGTGTCCATATCTTTTACTGAATAGAGTTAAGCCTTGCTTAATGACAGGGATATGTTCTGAGAAATGCATCAGGTGATTTCATTCTTGTGTGAACATGATAGAGCATACTTACACAAATCTAGATTGTATAGCCTAATACACCTTCAGGCTTCATGGTTATAGTCTATTGCTCCTAGGTTGATAAACCTAGGAACAATATTACTGTACTGAATACTGTGGGCAATTGTAATACAACAGTAACTATTTGTGTATTTAAATATCTAAACATAGAAAGGCACAGTAAAAATATGTTATTAATATTACAATCTTATGGGACCACCAACCCAGTCCGTTGTTGATGAAAACATCATTTTGCGGAACATTGTACCCTATCTTTTCTCTGCTGTTTTGAAGCATCACTCAAATATTAAACACCTTTACATTTATTTCCACAATTTCTATTCTGTTCTGTTGACCTATTTGCATTTCATATGACAGAACTGTGCTGTTTGTACTCACCGTAGCTTTATAATTAAGTTAATATCTAGGAAGGCTAGTCTCTCCTGACCCCCATTATCATTTCAGAAATTTTGTAGTTATTTTTGCTGTTTTATCTTGAATTTTTATTTGCTTTTTCATTTAGCTTATCAAATTAAAAAAATCTCACATGTATTATTAGAATTAAGTTAACTTTATAAGCTAATTTAAGAAAATCCTAGTTGATATTTTGCCTTTCTGTCAAAATATCAAAAGACATGGTATATATTCTTTCTCCTTTTTCCCCATAGTTTTTCTTTTTAATCTAAAGAATATTTGATTCTCTTTCTCAGGGGAATTTTTTCTTTAGGAAATAGGAAAAAGTGAAATTTAATTTTTTCATTTTTTGGTTTTAAGTTTGGTCAAAATGCTTCCCAGACCTCATTCACCAATTTTATGACTGAAATTATAACAGTAAAAAGCCAAGATTGCTCTCCCAAAGTCTTGTGAATAGTTGGTCCTGAAAGTTTGAGTGGGCAGATGAATTGCAGCACTGCCTAATGTGCTTTTCAGTGTTTTGCCAGTTCTGCTAGAGTATCCTGTGGCTGTCTGTTTCCCAAGGACTGTCATACCTTGTTGTGGCCTTAAGGCTGCGAGAACAATGGTGAGGTCACCCAGTTCGGGCATCAGCAAGGCAAGCAGCATATTCACATTTCATAACCAGCCTCACTCTCATGCCAACATTCAAAAGGACAACCTAGGCCGGGAGTGGTGGCTCATGCCTGTAATCCTAGCACTCTAGGAGGCTGAGGTGGGAGGATCACTTGAGGTTAGGAGTTCTAGACCAGCCTGAGCAACAGCGATACCTTGTCTCTACTAAAAATAGAAAAAAATTAGCCAGGCATGGTGGCACATGCCTGTAGTCCCAGCTACTTGGGAGGCTGAGGCAGGAGGATCTCCTGAGCCCCGGAGTTTGAGGTTGCTGTGAGCTAGGCTGACACCAGGGCACTCTAGCCTGGGCAACAGAGTGAGACTCTGTCTCCAAAAAACAAAATGGAAAAAAAAAAAAAAAAACCAAAACAGATAACCTGAACACTTATTTACTTGTTTAAATCTTGCCTTAAATTCTGCAAATGAAATCAGAATCTTTTCGAAATCAACTCCCTGGGAAAGAAAAACATCCTTATCAACGTTGGGCATGTGCTGTAATCACAGTGTCATTGTTTAGAGAAGTACACAGATTATGGCCAGATATTCCTTTCAGTTTGTAAGGAGCTACTGTGCGAATCTTACGAAATAGTTCTGACTTCTCTGCAGGCTCTGACTTGTTATGAAATTAAGAACTTCCTCTCACAGCTAACCAAACTTTCCTGATTCCTCACTACTTTAGGTTTTAAGAGTGTCTGTTTCTCAAAGGATATAATTTGGCATTACTATACATTATATATCAGAGATTTAATTGAAATTATTCCTCTTTGCAGCTTATAGGTCAACACTGTATTCTAGGGATTGGTATTTTTTCTATTTTTTTTTTATATAAACATTGATTGCATTTTGGGGATGAATGGAAAATTAAAGGTTAATGATAAATTAACCTTATTTTGTGTAAGTATTGAATTCAGGAAAAACATCCTGAGATGTAGTTGTTACTTTCTTATTTCTTGCTGTACAGAAAGTCACAGAAGTCAAGGTGAGTTTTATATCCACATGAAAGGGGGAGGGGCACTGGCTGCTCTTAATTTATTTGATACTTCACAACTTTGGGGAACTCATTCCACTCTTTGCCTATTAACTTGGCCTGTTTGAAGTGTTTCTGTTGTTTGTTCTGTTTTGATTTGTTCTGTTGTTTGGTCCTTCAGGAAGAATCAGAAAGAAAGAGTGATCGTTTTGGTGAGTTGGTTTCAAATTCAAAACAAAACAAGGTTCTAGGGTAGAAAGAGACTGGGGAGATCATACTTTAGCTAGTAGTTCAGGGAAAGGCAGTGAAATCTGAGCAGAGACTCATGAGAAGGAGTCAGCCACACACACCGTCTGGGGGAAAAAGCTTTCCAGGCAGAGGAACAGCTACAGCAAAGGCCCTGGGGTACAGTCAAGCTTAGTGCATTCAAACGACAGGACAGAGGCCAGGGTGTCTGGATCTTGGAGAACAAAGGTGAGAGGGGTTGGAGGTGAGGGCCAAGAGCAAGTGTGGTGTGCAGCTTTGGACCCGGCTCCTCGCAGTTCCCACCTCCTGATATTCAGGCCCTTTTGTAATCCCCTCTCTTGTGTATGGGCCAGACTTGGTGACTGTCTTTCACCAAGTAAAAGTGATGGAATGTCACTTCTGGGATTAGGTTGTAAAAAACAGTGACTTCTTATGGCTTTGACAGTGCAATCTGGAGGGGATGGGCAAAGGCAGGGAACTGGCAAACCTGGACCCACAGAGCAGAAGAGGGTGAGTATGGACATCCCATGTCTGCTGTCTCTTTTGTGAATGTCCCTTCAGTAACAGTTGGCATTGGGAGAGTCTTTGTTCTCCCAATATTCCTGCAAGAAACTGTTGAACTAAATGTACAACCTCGCAAGAATAGACAGCCACTCTGTGACTCTGTTTCGCGTGCTCTCTCTGGCTCTTTTTGGCTCACTCCCTCTGATGAAGCAAGCTGCAATGTTTTGAGCTGTCATACAGAAAGAACCATGTGGCAAGGAACTGGAGGTGGCCTTTGGCCAATAGCTAGTGAATAACAGGCCCTCAAGCCAACAGCCCATGATGAACTGAGCTTGGGAGAGGATCCTCCCCAGTCCAGCACTGAGATGACTTGTGGCCCTGTGTAGACTCCAAAGCAGAGGACTCAGCTGAGCTGTCCTTGGATTCCTTTCCTACAAAAACCGTGAGATAATAAATGTTGTTGTTTTAGCCACTGAGTTTTGGGGTAATTTGTTACACAGCAACAGATAAGTAATGCAGGCGGGTAGGGCCAGATCGTATTGAGGTTTACAGGCTGTGGTAAGGAGTTTGTATTCTCATTCCAGTACAGGGAGGGATATCACCACATTTTAAAAGATCACTCTGCTGTAGGAGAAATGACTAGCACAGGGCCAAGAGTGGAAGCAGGAAAGCCAAGTGGGAGGCTCTTACAGAAGTATAAATGTTTGGACATAATGCTGACATGTGACTTCAAGTTGTAGTATAAGAGAAAGAAAAAAAAAAAAAAGAAATAGATGCTGATATGACTTGTTGGGGATTGGATACAGGGCACAAGGGAAACAGGAATTACAGTTGACGTCTACAGTTTTTGGCTTGATTGGATAGATGCAGGGGCCATTCTGCTGAGATGAGGAAGGTTAGGAGAAGAGTTAATTTGGGGTGGGGATAGGAATATTTATGTTGAAGATTATATATCTACATGGAGATATAAATGGAGAGAGGTCAGGGCTTCAGACATGCCTATGTAAGTGCAGAGGATGGGTGGAGCAATTCTTTGGGGGCATCTACTTATACGAGTGTTCAGAAACCTCTTGAGAGAGAACTATTCTAAGAGAAGTCAAGATGCTTTCATTTCATGGGAAGACAGAAAGCCAGAGTTAGAGAAGGTGGGTAATCCTGTATGTAGCATCTTATTCTCTAGCTTAGTCCACATATTCTAGGGTAAGGGGGATATAAGAACAGCCTCAATAAAAATTAAAATAAACACTTTCAATAAACTCTCCATTCTTCCACATTATTTTTATTTTATAACATCATTTCTTCTTTTTTTTTTTTTTTTTGAGACAGAGTCTCACTTCTGTTGCCCAGGCTAGAGTGCCATGGCATCAGCCTAGCTCACAGAGCTCACAGCAACCTCAAACTCCTGGGCTGAAGCGATCCTTCTGCCTCAGCCTCCCGAGTAGCTGGGACTATAGGCATGCGCCACCATGCCCGGCTAATTTTTTACATGTATTTTTAGTTGGCCAATTAATTTCTTTAATTTATA
>CAUYRT010011238.1:0-11604 GCA_963574885.1 Lepilemur ruficaudatus | reverse complement strand
GTGCTTGTTTATCCATTCTTGGGATACTTCACTTAGTAGAATGGGTTCCAGCTCTATCCAGGAAAATACAAGAGGTGCTATATCACCGTTGTTTCTTATAGCTGAATAGTACTCCATGGCATACATATACCACATTTTATTAATCCACTCATGTATTGATGGGCACTTGGGTTGTTTCCACAACTTTGCAATTGTAAATTGTGCTGCTATAAACATTCGAGTGCAGGTATCTTTTTTATACTGTGTCTTTTGTCCTTTTGGGTAGATGCCCAGTAATGGGATTGCTGGATCAAATGGTAGATCTACTTGTATCTCTTTAAGGTATTTCCATATTGCTTTCCACAGAGGTTGAACTACTTTGCAGTCCCACTAGCAATGTAGGAGTGTTCCTATATCTCCGCATACACGCCAACATTTATTGTTTTGGGACTTTTTAATTAAGGCCATTCTCACTGGAGATAAGTGATATCTCATTGTGGTTTTGACTTGCATTTCCCTGATGATTAGAGATGTTGAGCATCTTTTCATATGTTTGTTAGCCGTTGTTCTGTCTTCTTTTGGAACGTTTCTGTTCATGTCCTTTACCCACTTTTTGATAGGGTCGTTTGATTTTTTCTTCCTGATTTTCCTGAGTTCTAAATAGATTCTAGTTATCAGCCCTTTATCGGATGTGTAGCATGCAAATATTTTCTCCCATTCTGTAGGCTGTCTGCTTGCTCTTGTGATAGTTTCCTTGTCTGTGCAGAAGCTTTTTAATTTGACCAGGTCTCATTTATTTATCTTTGTTGTTGTTGTGATTGCCTTTGGGGTCTTCATGAATTCTTTCCCTAGGCCAATGTCTATAAGAGTTTTTCCAACATTATTTTCTAAAATTCTTATAGTTTCATGCCTTAGGTTTAAGTCTGTTATCCACCATGAGTTGATTTTTGTGAGCGATGAGAGGTGTGAATCCTGTTTCGGTCTTCTACATGGGGCCATCCAATTTTCCCAGCATTTTTTTTTTTTTTTTTTTTTGCCTAACAAATTACCTTGGGTCATTAGGACAATTAATATCTTAAGTCTAGAAGCCTCAAATCTCTTAATATGTTATATCAAAACCCCCAAAAAACTCATCTTACTGTGATCAAAAGAAACCAACTCCAAATATTTCTAATCATCAACCAGCTCACTGTTTACGATAAATGTACTTTTAATTTCCATGAATCACTTACCATCAAGATCACTGTCAGCAATATGCACATCACAGTCAGGCAATCTTCATTGCTTCTTTGTACTATAGTTCATTTCTACTAACAAGACAGAAGTTTGGGGAGTTGCCACATTTCAACAGGAATTTGGCAAGGTTGAATGAGGATTTTTCATAGCAGCCCAAGGTCTATGGTACCACTAAATCTCATCATCATGCTGAGAAGCCAGCACTAATTATAACCATGCTGCTTTACTGAAATTGCAAGATAAAGATGCAAGATAGAGCACAGGAAAGGGATCAGTGGACTCAAATGCCACCTACAGGCTATACCTTTATTTAATTCTTTTCTTAGGACAAAATTAAAGACAATATTTAAAGAGGGCTGGTAAGTTATACTGCTCACCAGAAACTAACACTAATTCTTATACTTGGGCCCTTCCATAATTTAACTTTAGTTTATAGGCCTATATGTATTCCACACAGAGTATAATACAAAATATGACACCAAAGTTTTATATTATTGTCAGGAGAAGTAAATAGATTGTTTATTCTCAAGTATTGTGATAAGAACACAATCCGGTATATTTAAAAGATGACCAAAATACTAGAATACTAGCATATTGGCATTAATATTATCCTTCCTATGCTTTTTAACCTGCTTAAATCATTTTTATTCATCTGATGGCTAATTTAAAAAGTATCTCATTACATATAGAGATTATGTCTACACAGTAATCAATGAGGTACTTAGCTATTACAGATAATTTGTCTATATAATAATCACCCAAAATCACCAAATATTCAATAAGTACCTGTCCTGAAATTGGCACTGTGATGATCAATAAATCTATTCTGGAGATCTCCATTAGGCAGTTTGCCTATACCTTAATTGAAATTACTTGAGTTATAAAATTTACCTCCCTTAATTGAAATTAAATGATTAAAATCAAATTACTAAGCAAATATTTGTTGAGCTTCTACTATGTCCCCAACAACAAGCTAGTTAGAGCTGATAAAAGGAAATGAAAAATCCTTGTCCCTATCTTCAGATTGTTAAGAATTTAGTTGGGGAGAGGAAACCTATACAGACAAAAAGACAAAGGAGAGTTCCAGGGAGTAAGTATCACAAACATTGAGAAACTCAAGAGATTATAGAAGCACTAGGATTTTAATTGAGCCTAGAATGCATCAATTTAAGTGGAGAATAATAGGGAAAAATAGAAAAAGAGGTGTGGCATCACAAATGGGAGGTATATATGCTAAAGAAGCATTCATGACCAAAGCCACATTTCTTTAGCATCTGTTCTGCTACAGATTTTCTACACACTCCTTTACTTCTCACAATAACTCTGTGAGGTGGCTACTATCACTAGTCCTATTTTTCAGATGAGGCTCAGAGACGCTGAATAACTTGACCAAAGTCATTGAACTGTTAAGTAGTAAAGTCAGGATTCAAACCCAAATACTTTATCATTCCAAATTGGATGTTCTGAACCACTATGACTGCAATAGATAAACCATCTGTCTTTAGAGGATAGAGTGTATGACATAAGATAAATGTGGGAAATATAACAGCCAGGCAACAGATGGCACATTCAAAATGGGTTATTCAAGTTCAGTTTTGATACAGAGAATATTTACAAAGCTATGGTGCAGGGTATAGGAAAACCACAAGAATAGGGAAGTATCCCAGTGCTACCATTTCCACCCGTCAGCCTGCAAGGTGGAGTGGAGAGTGGGTATTACCAAACCCCAGGAGAGACTCTTGTGGAGAGCAGAGTATGCATGACTTTTATTAAAAAGGAGGAAGTTAAGGATGTTCTGTGAAGACCTTGAGTGTCAGGCTAATTTGTTTAGACTTTATTTTGTTGTGAAAAAAGGGCCAATAAATGTTTGGGAGTGAGGGAATTGTATATGAAAATAATTAAGCAAACTAAATTTTAATCATTGTGGATGGAATGAAAAGGCTGGCAGCAGGAACACTTTTGGAAAAAAAAACTTTGCAGAAAATTCTGGTAGGAGACTTTATGAGCCTAAAAGCAAATAGTAGTAGCAGAACAGAAAGGAAGAGTCTTAGTGATCTGTCTATAAAATTAGAAAGAAAGAGACTTTACTCCCAATCACACAGATAACATGGTCCATTGACGAAAGAGCTTAGTTCTCCTTTCTGCTCTCTAGTTTGCCCAATTGGGGACTTATTTTAATGATTTAACATTAACATGCCTTGCATTCTATCATCAAAGCCCTTACATGACTAACCAGTATATTCATTGCAAGAATAACATAAACTGAATAGTTAAGACAATAGATCTCAGAAGTCATGACTTCACTAGGGATATTGAAGGGGAGGAATGAGGGAAATGAAAGGATAACACATCCTTTCATTACTGCATATTGTATGGCATGCTGTTTCCTGTGCTCAGCAATTTTATATTTAAATTTCCCAGCACACCTGGGAGGTATGTATCACTATCATTTTACAGAAAAGAAAACTTTTAAAAAATTTTTTATTTTTTTCTTTTTTATTTCAGCATATTATGGGGGTACAAATGTTTAGGTTACGTATATTGCCCTTGCCCCACCCCAGTCAGAGCTTCAAGCTTGTCCATCCCCCAGACAGTGTGCACCACACTCATTAGGTGTGTATATACTCATTCCCTTCTCCCCCTTCCATTTGCCTGACACCCGTTGAATGTTATTACTTTATGTGCACTTAAGTGTTGATCAGTTAAAACCAATTTGATGGTGGGTACATGTGGTGCTTGTTTTTCCATTCTTGTGATACTTCATTTAATAGAACAGGCTCCAGCTCTATCCAAGAAAATACAAGAGGTGCTAGATCACCATTGTTTCTTATAGCTGAATAGTACTCCATGGTATACATATACCACATTTTATTAATCCACTCGTGTATTGATGGGCACTTGGGTTGTTTCCACATCTTTGCAATTGTGAATTGTGCTGCTATAAACATTCGAGTGCAGATGTCTTTTTTATAGAATGTCTTTTGTTCTTCTGGGTAGATGCCCAGTAATGGGATTGCTGGATGAAATGGTAGTTCTACTTGTAGCTCTTTGAGGTATCTCCATATTGCTTTCCACAGAGGTTGTACTAGTTTGCAGTCCCACCAGCAGTGTATGAGTGTCCCTATCTCTCTGCATCCACACCAACATTTATTGTTTCAGGAGTTTTTGATAAAAGCCATTCTCACTGGCGTTAAGTGATATCTCATCGTGGTTTTGATTTGCATTTCCCTGATGATTAGAAATGTTGAGCATTTTTTCGTACATTTTTTGGCCATTAGTCTGTCTTCTTTTGAAAAGTTTCTGTTCATGTTCTTTGCCCACTTTTTAATGGGGTTGTTTGATTTTTTCTTGCTGATTTCCCTGTGTTCTACCTAGATTCTAGTTATCAGCCCTTTATCAGATGTGAAGCATCACGCAAATATTTTCTCCCATTCTGTAAGTTGTCTGTTTGCCAGGTCTGATTTTTCATTCCAAAGTTAGGTGACTAATAACATAACAAAAAGCAATTACATTGCACTTAAAATTTATGTTTTCATATTCAATTACTGCATCTGAACACCAGGTTAATCATTCTTATATAGAAGACATCATTGTAAGAAATGATTCATTGACCCATTATTTGAATAGACACTTACATTCAGGCTTATCATTTTATGTGTGGGGTTATAGCCTGAACTGCGCCTCCTCAATGAAATAAAGTGAAACATTAAAATAATTATTACAAGTTTCCCCCTCAAAACCTCAACAATTGCCTTGCAATATTATAGTACATTAGAAGGAAAATCACTTCCGATGAGGAACAATACCCTTACTATTTTTCTGTTACCTTCATGAGGATTGCAACTCCAACTTTGATGGCCCCCAGAGTAGATTTGTATCAGGAATCTCAGTTAGAAATAACAATAGGGCAAGGTGACTTACCTTGCTAGGTTTTTTTTTGAGCATACAAATAATAAAAACATGTTGTTTGTTATAAAAAGAGTATAAACTCTACAAAACAGACTTTGAATGACTCGTATTTATGTTTTTACCTAGAATATATCATATATCGTTTTATTGGTGTAGATTGCCAAACATTAACTACTCTATTAAAGACAGAAAACCATTTTTTTCTTCATGGGTCTTATAACATGAAAAATAGTCTTGCTGAAGGCTGGGTGTATTATGAGGAAAGAACTGAGCATTAACATCCACAATTTTTAAATAGGACACACTGTACCAAATAAAAACCATGATGTCCATCACGAACTACTGAAGCTCAAACTTTTTTAACAACCATCATCCAAATGTTTATGTCACAAGACACAACTATAAACAAACTGATCTAACAGCAACTCTTCACACACCTGGTTGGATGTTCTAAAGAGGAAAGCAGTGATTGTTCCAGCAACTCCCTAGTTTGTACATTCTGACCAATCCCTGCCAAGACCATTCCCAAACCTTTTAAACTTTTGCCTAACTTGTCCCTTTTGAGGTGACTGCCCCCAGTTACCCATGAGGTGCAGGCCCCCTTGCTGCAGCATGTGATCAGCCTCACTTTGTCGTCCACAGACGTGTTTCTGGAGGTCATTGGCAACTGTTCTTTAGAGAGCAATCTTAACTACTAGAGTTGTAGTTTGTAATTTTAGAGGCCTTAAGCAGAACTGCCTTCTGCCTTTAGAAAACAATGAAGCACAAAGACAATAAGAAAATGAGCACCTATATTACACAAAAAATAGAATCAAAATCCCCAATGTTAGAAGCTGTGAGGATACAAAACATCCAGAACACTCTGAGTGTGAGGGATGAACTGCAATTCTGTCCTAGAGATGACTCTAAGCAATGGCTCTCAACCCTGGCTGCATATGAGAATTATCTAAGGGGCATTAAAAAATACTGATTTCCCAGGAACCAGTTTAATCAGAATCTCTGGAAGTAGGGTCCAGGAATCTATACTTTAAAAGCCCCCCCTGTGATTCAAATGTGCAGCCAGACTTGAAAACCGCTGTTGTAGGGTGTTCAGATGATATTCTACCATAATTATTATACTATAATTTTTTTTTTTTGAGACAGAAACTTGCTCTGTCACCCTGGGCTAGGGTGCAGTGGTGTCATTATAGCTCACTGCAGCCTCAAACTCCTGAGCTGAAGTGATTCTCCTGCCTCAGCCTCACAAGTAGCTGGAACAACAGGCACGCGCTATGATGTCTGGCTAATTTTTCTATTTTTTGTAGAGACAGGGTTTCGCTCTTCCACAGGCAGGCCTCAAACTCCTGAGCTCAAGTGATCTTCCTAGAATGCTACTTATACTATAATTCTTATTAGATTTTTTAGTAAATACTAATATCCACTCAACTACCCATGAGTGATTTAGTGTTGTGTCGAAAAAAATTAAAAAAAAAAAAAAGAAGACGAGACAGTTGAGAGAGTTGAGCACTAAGAATTGACCCAACTGAGATAAATTTGATGGAAACACAATAAACTCCTCAACTTAGAATATCAAAATTTGAACTTAGATTGCCTCCTTCCTGGCATGTAAGACGTTTCTGAGAACTGGAAAGGCCAATCTTTCCAGAAGATGCAGCTTCTAGATAGATGTATACAGCACAGAAGGAGTCAGATACCCACTGAATAGACACATCAACTCTAGAGATACGATGAAAGGATGAATGTCAGAGGCAGGTGGTCTTTCCCTCCCCCACACACCTCTGCTGGCCCTGCCTCCATGGCAGCTGGATATACGTTCCAGGAAGGCAAGGAGCTATAACACTGAGGAGATAACGATGCTGCCTTCATAAAATATTGTATCATGATCTCCAGAGCCAAATATTACAGTCATGCCTTTTAGGTTGGTTCTGGCTTTGAATTTATGTATAGTGCTGTTACCTTCCATGAGTTTTAATAATCAAGGGTTTGCCCACTATAAAAATGAAATGTGACCATGATCCAAGCTGGAATGATTCAAAGACCAGTGCATTCTTTGGAAGAGTTTCCTACAGACTTGTCGAAATATAGGTCTTGAGGCTGTGACGAGCACACATACATAGTCTATGTTGTGTTTACAGTCAACAGCTGGTATAATAGTGGGAAGCAAATGCTGTAGTTGCAAACTTAATCAGGAATTGTATTAAGACATTTTGAAAAATACTTTGTTGGGGTAGCCTACGACTAGTAGTCTAGAAATAAAGGAGAAGAGTGAATGAAACATTCATGGCAACTCAAAACAATAATAATAAAAATAGAATGTTAATGGCAGTATCATATGTGTGATTGTGAGTAACCTCATTTCTCAAGGAACATCTCTGCTAGTGAAAGTATAGGCTATTTCAGAACTAATTGGAACTTTAAAAGCTGTTTTAACACCTAGAAAAGGTTTTCATGCTTTTTATTTATAAAATACATATGTTGTGAAAACTCACCAAGCATGAAATTTGAGTCAAACAATGCCATGGAATTTGCTCTTCTAAAAGTAAACTATCTTAAATAGATATTTTTATCATATAAATTATGTCTAATGTTATTTAAATGTCAAAAGAGACAAGACAAGCTAGGTTTTGATGGCAACCACAAACATCTCAGGAGCTTAACCGAAAAAGTGTCTATTTCTTATTGACGCTTTGTGTCATTGTGAGTTGCCAGGGGTCTCTGCTCTATTTGGTCACTCTGAGAATCAGGCTTTATCTCCACCCACACTACTCTGTTCATCTCTGCAGCGGGAAAGGAATGTGGGGCATCTTGCATTGGTTTTTCATGTTTTCGCCCAGAGGCAATACACACGACTGCTACTCACATTTCATTGACCAAACCACCCCTGGCATCCACCCTGGACATCAGGGTGTAGGTAGTATAATGGTATCACAGATCCAGAAGGAGGGTCAGTAAAGAGGTTTATTTTTGATAAAGAGGTTTAATGACTCCCACAAAACTGTGTCATATTCAAGTGAAAGTAAGATCAATAGGGACAGAGTATGATTTCCGCTTTTTTTTTTTTTTAATATTTGTTGTGAACAGAGGGCTTCTTTGCACATAGGAATTTCTGAGAATTACTTGGAAAGTGGCATGGACCCACCCCCGAGGCTGTTGAGGGAGGACAACTGCCAGTGGGAGAAGCTTCATTGGGTGGAATATTTTAGTATTGATACACTTAAAATGAGTATAGGAGATGATATGAACAGTAAGAGGCAGTATACTGAGTGGTTAAAACCATCAAGGCTGGGTCTGAATCCTGGCTCTGCCACTCACTAGCAGGAAGACCTCGGAGAAGTGACTTAACCTCTCTGTGACTTAGTTCTCTCATTTATAAATGAGGGAATAATATGAATATCTATTTCATTAATGTGGTTTTATGAGGACTAAATGAGTACACACACACACACACACGCATCACTTAGTAATCATTAGCAAATGCTATAATAAGTGTTTGCTATAATTAATTCAACTGATTCTCCATTTGACTAATTCCTCACAAGGACTGGGCAATTGAAGGACTGAGGATACATGTTATTCGTGAGGATAAACAGCCATGCTCCCCAAGACACAACTCCATTTAGACTGAGCATCAGGAAGCCCAGCTCCAGACCCTCTTCTGCCTCTAACTGGTTGTGTGAGCTTCTGCAGATCACTTAACACTTTCTTGGCATCTCCGTTACTCCTCTCTTTATTTTGTTCTTCCTAGACTAGGTGAACATAATTCAACTTAAAACGTATTTACTAGGGGTCCTACAATGTATGTAATTAAAAACCTTACTAGGTAGCAGAAAAGTAATCACGTTAGAAGAATGAGTATAAGTGAGAAGTACATTTGACATGAAATACAGAGCTCCATAGTCAGAACGAATTCTATCAGGGGTGGTGGTGGTCATGTGGTCCAGTTCAGGGAGTACAGCATGATGTCATCTTAATAACAGCAGTAGCTACCATTTACTGAATGCTTAAAAAATGCCAAGTACATTTACTCTTATTATTTCCTGTCATCAAAAAACTCGGAGAGGTGAGTTTATCATCCACAATTTAAAAATAAGCTAACTGAGGCTCAGCAAGATCCGTGTAATTTGGATCCTGTTTTTTCTGACCCCAGGAGCCAGTGATGATTTTCATTTACGTTATTTCCATGAAGAGGGGGGAGGGTGAGCAACCTGGTTTGCCTGGGCCATTTTGAATTTAGGGTGTTAGCAGGAATGTAATTAGAAAGGTCTAGTCCATGCATTAAAGCTCTATATTTCTGTTGTCTAATATCTAAGCTCCGTTTGAAGAACATGAGTATCTTGAATGCCTGACACACCTGTCTCAGGGTCCCATAGCACTTTATAGATGCTCTTGATCCCTGCTCATAGACACTGCCCTTATACAGAGACCTACGGGAGCACTTTAATTATTTGTTAATAGCTCTATAGGAAAGAGAGCTTTGAGTTTCTCCAAGGGAAGAACTTGCTTTATTCAACTTCATCTCTCTAAGCTCCTATTGCAGTGATGGGTATAGACATACAAATATCAGCTGAATGAATGAGAGAATAAGTGAATTAAGGCTTTTAGACATACAGTTCTCTTTTATGCTGAAATATTTTCTTGACTCTAGGTAAGCTCTCTCAAGTCCATTGAAAATATAAATCTTCAATAAATGCATAAACTACATAAAAACTCATTTTGCTAGAGGTAGATGTTATTTATAATCAATGTCAGGACCCTAAAATACAGTTTTTTATTTAAAATTTTTTCATATATTTTCATATTGGAATATATTTTGCACTGATAATAGACAGTAAAGGAAACACATGAATTAACATGCCAATATTCTTACATGAAATGGTTTGTTTCCGAGGTATAAAGCAAAGTCAGCTAACTGCAGTGATGAAATAGTAACACAAGGAAGTAGCACTCATTTTCAGATCATGAGTTAAAATTTAACACCCTTTCTCTAATATTATGAAATCCTGCTATGGGAATTTAATAACTATTAAACAGTAATAAATTTTTAAAACTAAAGAAAATAACTGGATTATGTAATGGTTATTTTTATGTATCAATTTGCCTGGGCCACGGGGTGCCCAGATATTTGGTTAAACATTATTTCCAGATGTGTCTTTCATGGAATTTTTGGATGAGATTCACATTTGAATTGGTACCTTAAGTAAGGATTGCCCTCCCTAATGTAGGTGAGAGGTGAGCCTCCTCCAATCTTTTGAAGGCCTGAATAAAATAAAAGGCTGAATAAGAAAGAAAAGCATTCCTTCTCTCTATCTGCTTTCCAGCTGGGTTATTTGTCTTTTCTTGCCTTCAGGTTTGGGCGTGGATTTGGACAGGAACTTACATTATTTGGCTTTTCTGGCATTCAGACCTTTGAACTTGGATTGAAACTACACTGTCAACTGTCCTGGGTCTCTAGTTCTCCAGTTTATTTACTGTAGCCTCCATAATCATGTGAGCCCATTCCTCATGGCAAATCTCTCTCTCTCTTTCTGTCTCTCTCTCTCTCTAGCTAGCTAGATAAACAAATATAGATGCACACACACACTGCTATTAGCTCTGTTTCTCCGGAGAACCCAGCCATCTAATGCAGATTATGCCGCTGCACTCTTCATAGGATCAGTGATTGTTACAGGTTTTCACTGTTCCTAGTAGTAGCTGTCACCTTAAGTTACATTCATGATCACATAATCTCAGAACTGTCAAGGTACTCAAAGGATCTCATTCCACCGCCCTTTTCTTAGGCAGATAGACACTTAAAATAACTGAGGATGATAGTTTTCTTTCTGTTTCTACAAGTTTCTGGGAATGAAGGTGGCAGTTATTCCTCCCCCCAAGAATCTCATTTTCATATTTAACACAGTGATAATAAGCAAGTTTCTTCTTAGATCTAATTGAAATTCTGTCTTTAATTAAGCTGATGCCTTGAGAATTATTGTTATTCTATAAAACTATCAATGGATGTAATAATAACATCCCTTAGTATTTTTACTTCAAAAGTACTTAGGACTTTCACTTCAAGTTTTGTGTTATGTGTTTCTGAGAGGTCAGTGGTAAACTAAATAATATTCTTGTTTTCTGGATTGGAAAATGTCATCAAAGCAAAGAAATTTTTCTGCTGAGCTAGTGATTTTGAAGCTGGGAATAGCTATGTTGAATACCAAGAGAATTGCTCAGTGCCATTTTCATAAAATTCCACCGTATTCTTAAAGGGAGGTTGATATTTTCCTTGGGTTCTACTTCTTTTTTTTTATTTTTTATTTTTTTTTTTTTTTGAGGCAGAGTCTCACTGTGTTGTGCGGGCTGGAGTGCCATGGCATCAGCCTAGCTCACAGCAACCTCAAACTCCTGGGCTCAGGCAATCCTCCTGCCTCAGCCTCCCGAGTAGCTGGGACTACAGGCATGCGCCACTATGCCCAGCTAATTTTTTCTATATATTTTTAGTTA
>CAUYRT010011237.1:0-51616 GCA_963574885.1 Lepilemur ruficaudatus | reverse complement strand
CTCTAATCATCAGGGAATTGCAAATAAAAGCCACAGTGAGATATCACTTAAATCTCCAGTGAGAATGGCCTTTATCAAAAAGTCCCAAAACAGTAAATGTTGGCATGGATGCAGAGAGACAGGAACACTCATACACTGCTGGTGGGACTGCAAACTAGTGAAACCTCTGTGGAAAGCAATATGGAAATACCTTGAAGTGATACAAGTAGATCTACCATTTGATCCAACAATCCCATTACTGGGCATCTACCCAAAAGAACAAAAGACATTCTATAAAAAAGACATCTGCACTCGAATGTTTATAGCAGCACAATTCACAATTGCAAAGACATGGAATCAACCCAAGTGCCCATCAATACATGAGTGGATTAATAAAATGTGGTATATGTATACCATGGAGAACTATTCAGCTATAAGAAACAATGGTGATATAGCACCTCTATTTTCCTGGATAGAGCTGGAACCCATTCTACTAAGTGAAGTATCCCAAGAATGGAAAAATAACCACCACATGTACTCACCAGCAAATTGGTTTCACTGATCAACACCTAAGTAGACATATAGGAATAACATTTATCGAGCGTCAGGCAGATGGGAGAGGGGAGGAGGGGATGGGTATATACATACATAATGAGCGTGATGGGCACCATCTGGTGAACGGATACACGATGGAAGCTCTTACTCCAGGGCGGAAGGGGGGTAAAGGCAACACATGTAACCTAAACATTTGTACCCCCATAATATGCTGAAATAAAAAAAATTATTAAAAAAAATACCGTAAACCTTGAACAACACCATGAGACCCATACAAAGAGCCACTAGTGGTGCTGCAAGTGCTCCCCAAAAGCAGAGAAAAGTCATGCCATTACAAGAAAAAAGTTGAATTGCCTAATATGTACCATGCACTGAGGTCTGCCCACCATTTTAAGATAAAATAGTCTAGCATAAGGACCACTGTAAAAAAAGGAAGGAAGGAAAAGAGGGAGGGAGGGAGGGAGGGAGGGATGGAGGGAGGGAAACTCGTGAACCTGTTGCTGCAGCTATGCCAGCAGGCACAAAAATCTTGCACTTTTTGTGAAATACCTTCTTATACTGAAAATGTAGCTTTATGTGGGTGCAGGATCGCTGTAAGAAAGGCATACCTACAGCTTCCTAATATGTTTCAAAAAAAAAACAAAGTCATTATATGACAACTTAAAGCAAAAGGAAAGGGAAGGATCTAAAGCTGGAGAAGTTAATACCAGCAAAGGATGGTTTGATAATTTTAGAAAGAGATTTGGCTTAAAAATGTCAGCATAACAGGAAAAAGCAGTTTCTGCCAACCAAGAGGCAGCAGACAAGTTTCCAGACACCATTAAGACAATCATAGAAGAGAACAAGTATCTCCCTGAACAGGTTTTCAATGCAGACAAAAGTGCCCTATTTTTGGGAATAAAATACCACAAAGGACATTTATTAGTAAAGAAAAGAAGCAAGCCCCACGATTTATGGCAGGAAGAGATAGGCTAACTCTCCTGTTTTGTGCAAATGCAATCTGGTTTATGATTAGGACTGCTCTTATCTATTAAGCTGCTAAGCCATGAGCCTTGAAGGGAAAAGA
Source organism: Lepilemur ruficaudatus (assembly GCA_963574885.1). Taxonomy (NCBI): domain Eukaryota; kingdom Metazoa; phylum Chordata; class Mammalia; order Primates; family Lepilemuridae; genus Lepilemur; species Lepilemur ruficaudatus. The sequence continues at coordinate 50,016 of CAUYRT010011237.1, read as the reverse complement.
TAAACCCCATCTGCCAGTCTTTTGGTTATACAAGATGACGACCTGGACGAGAACCCTTTTTCTGGATGGGTTTCATCGATACTTTGTCCTTGAAGTCAGAAAATACCTTGCAGATAAAGGACAATCTTTTAAAATTCTTTTTATATTGGACAATGTCCCTGGCCACCCAGAATCCATGAGTTCAACACCAAAGGTGCTGATGTGGTCTGCTTGTCCCCAAACAGAACATCTCTAATTCAGCCTATAGATAAGTGAGTCATAAAGACCTTCAAGGCTCATTATACATGGTACTTTATGGAAAGAATTGTCAACATTACTGAAGAGAACCCTGATAGAGAAAGCATCATAAAAGTCTAGAATGATTACACCATTGAAGATGTCATCTTTGTTACAGAAAAAGTCATGAAGACCATCAAGCCCAAACAATAAACTGCTGGAGAAAACATGTCCAGATGTTGTATATGACTTCACAGGATTTATGACAGATCCAATCAAAGAGATCATGAAAGAGATTGTGTATATGGCAAAAAAAGATGGAGGGTGAAGGGTTTCAAGATATGGATCTTGGAAAAATTTATGAACTAACAGACACCACACCACAGGAATTAACAGAAGATGACTTGATGGACGTGAGTGCTTCTGAACCAATGCCAGATGTTGAGGAAGAAGATGTAGAGGGAGCAGCGACAGAAAAAAAAAATGACATTAGACAGTCTGGCAGAAAGGTTATGATTATTCAAGACCACTTTTGACTTATTTTACAATAAAGACCCTGCCTGATACATGCATGGAAACTAAAGCAATGAGTGAAAAAAGGATTGGTGACGTATAGAAATATTTTTTAGAAAAATGAAAAAGTAAAAAGACAGAAAGTACAATGAATTTTCATAAAGTTACACCAGCTGTGCCTGCCTTTTTGGCCTCCCCTTCTACCTTCTCTACCTCTTTAATCTCTGTCACCCCTGAGACAGCAAAGCCAACCCCTCCTCTTTCTCCTCTTCCTCAGCCTACCTAATGTGAAATGGCAAGGATGAAGACCTTTACGTCAGTCCACTTCCACTTAATGAACAGTAAATATATCTTCTCTTCCTTATGATCTTCTCAAATAACATTTTCTTTTGTCTAGTTTAGTTTATTGTAACAATACAGTATATAATAAATACAACATACAAAATATATGTTAATCAACTATATGTTATTGGTAAGTCTTCAGGTCAACAGTAGGCTATTAGTTAAGTTTTGGGGGAATCAAAAGGTATCCACAGATTTTCGACTGCACAGGGTGGGGGGAGTTGGCACCCTAACTCCCAAGTTGTTCAACTATAAAAAAATAATTAAAAGAATTAATGTAGGCCGGGTGTGGTGGCTCACGCCTGTAATCCTAGCACTGTGGGAGGCCATGGCGGGAGGATCACTCAAGGTCAGGAGTTCGAAACCAGCCTGAGCAAGAGAGAGACCCCATCTCTACTATAAACAGAAAGAAATTAATTGGCCAACTAAAAATATATATAGAAAAAATGAGCCGGGCATGGTGGCACATGCCTGTAGTCCCAGCTACTCGGGAGGCTGAGGCAGGAGGACTGCTTGAGCCCAGGAGTTTGAGGTTGCTGTGAGCTAGGCTGACACCATAGCACTCTAAGCCCAGGAAACAGTGTGAAACTTTTTATAAAAAAAAAAAAAAAAAAAAAAAAAAAAAAAAGAATTAATGTAAGACAAGGCCTTTAATTCCCAGTGAAAGAATATAGCATGATGTAAAAAAGGGAAATTTGAAAAAGAACCAAATAGAATCTCTAGAAATAAAAAATATAGTCATAAAAATTATTAACCCAATTGACAGGAAGTTATCCTAAATGGAGCACAAGGAGATGAATTATAAAATATAAAAAAGAAGTTCAAAGTCACGTAGCATTGAATGAGATGATCTTTCTTATGTTTACCAAGTATTCAAAAAGCAGTTTAAATTTCACATCGCCCTTGCAGAAGTGGTTTATTCCAAGATTGGGATAGGGAAAATATAAGTATGGAGCACCTTATTGTGCCAAAAATAAGGAAGTATTCAAAAAAGATGTGGGCTTGTTGAAAGAGCATTAGGGGCCAATCGTAAAGAGCTCCCACTGGCTAAAGCTTGAATAGTTTGAACAACAAAAATAATAGTAATTAGGATATAATTCATAGCATAAGTATCCATGAGTCCATATTGATATAAATGAATAAATAAATAAATGAGGGAGAAGCAGCAGCTCTTCCTTACAGAAGAATTACAATTCATAAACGTAGAAGCAATGAGAAAATCACCATTAGGCAACACCAGAGAAATAACTGTTGTAGGCAAGATCTGTTGGTGGACACTAAAATTAGTAGACAAAAGTTGGAGGACAACAACTGTACAGTCTCAAAGTATGTCCTCAAGACATTTATTAATTTCAAAAGAAAATACAGTAACCTTGCAGTAGAGAAACCCAGTGTACATCACCTTAACCAGGTGATCTAGGTTAACATCACCAGTAATAAAGCATATCAACATTATATACTCCCTGATACACTGAAACAGGCACATTACTTTTATAGTATTCTTGCTAAAAATGTATAACCTCAATCTAATCATGAGAAAACATCATATACACCCAAATTGAGACACATTTGACAAAATAACTGAAGAGGACTCTTCAAAAGTATCAAGTTCATGAAAGGCAAGAAAATGAGGAACTGACAGACTGGAAGAGAGTTAGGAAACATGACAACTAAATGCAATGTGGGACCTGGATTGGATTCTGGAACAGAAAGAAGATATTAATGGAAAAAAGTGGCAAAATCTGAATAAAGTCCATAATTTAACAGCACTGCATCCATGTTAATGTCTTAGTTTTAATAACGGTACTATAAAACGTAAACAAGATGTTAACATTAGGGGAAGCAGGGTGAACAATATGAAATAACCCTCTATACTTTTTTCTTTTAGTAAGTTTTGAGACGTAATTCACATATAATTCCCCATGTAAAATGTACAATGGTTATTAAGTATACTCACAAAGCTATACAAACCTCACAATGAATTTTAGAACATTTTCATCACCCCCCAAAACAATCCCACAATCATTAGTCACTCCCCATTTTCCCCCAACCTACCCAAACCTAGGCAACCACAAACCTACTTTCTGTCTCTATAATAATTTGTTTGTTCTGGACTTTTCCTATAAATGGTATGACACAATATGTGGGATTTTGTGATTGGCTCCTTTTGCTTAGCATATTGTTTTCAAGGTTCAACTACATTGTAGCATGTATCAGTACTTACTCCTTTCTATTGCCAAATAAAATTCTATTCTATGTATACACCTTTCTGTACTGTTTTTGAAACTTTTCTATAAGTTTAAGGTTATTTCCAAATAAATGGTTTTTTAAAGGAATAGGATAAAATCACTACTTAAATAATGGCAATTTCTAGAATCAATAAAAGATATTAATTCTCTAATTTAAGTCCTAAGATAAATAAGTTTACATCCAGATGCATTATAATATGACTGTTAAACACCAAAGATAAAGAGACAATCTTCAAAGCTAAAAGGGAGAAAATACAGATTGCCTGCAAAGGAACAATTTGGAATAACAGACTATTCAAAATTAGCAGGACCAAAACACCATGTAATAAAATCTTAAAAGCGCAGAGGAAACTGCTCACCTACAATACTAAATCCACTATTCAATAGTAAGGCAAAACAAGTAAACAATAGATCAATTGATTGTCCAGGGAACAATACCTAGAAATTATGCACATATAGCATGTGAATATTTATGTACAAATGACTCAGAATGTCTTGCTTAGTTGTCTATGAGATTTTGGAGAATTCACCCCTAAGTGTTTATACTATGCATATTTCTTGCTGGGGGAGAATGACACATTTCTCATATTATTCTTCCACAAGAATCTTAGCAACAGTAAACAGTACACATGAAGGAGACCCTACGCCATGCAGTACACTGGATAGAGCACATGACTGGAGTCAGAAACCCCAGGCTCTCCCATTTGGTAGCTGTGTGACTACGGCAAAGTCATCAATCTCCCTCAATCTGTTTCCCCAGCTGCAAAATGGAAATCTACTAGTAACACCTGCTCTATGTACAGCACAAGGTTAACAGTTAAGGCCTTATGGAGACAACTGTATGCAAACATGCTTTATACATTGAAAAAGATGGTTATTGCTGTGATAACCAACGGAAAAAATAATGAATCCCAGAAGAATCAGAGCCTTTCCTTCTAATTCCTGTGCTGTAAAAATGACTTTGTTCTTTTGCAGAGGAACAGATAGCTATCTCCTAATTTTACTTGGAAAAGCTATTTCTAGAAATTCCCAAGAACAGCCTACTCCTTTTGTCCTGATTCTTTACTCCAACAGAGGGAAAGCTTTATAAAAACCTTTAGGCTATGAAAACTGCCTTATTTGCCCTTTTCATAATGAAAGTAAAAGAAACTGCCTTCACAATTAGAGGACTCAAGTCATCACCATGCAGTGAAGCCCTCTTAAGCTAATTCAGTACACTCAATTCATAAAACAGGATGCTTCTGTTACCAAAATACAATAACGGGATAAGAGAGAGTTTGAAGAGACACAATCAATGGAGCAGAAACAATGGGAAAAATAACATTCTTTCTTAGCCTAATAATAAGAGGTTAAAGGTTGCAAGTATAAAAAAATGACTAGCACAGGTCTATTTAAGCAATTCCACAGCCTTTTAATGTCTAAAACTAGTTTATTATCAAGGCAGTGTTATAGGGGGAAAAAGACCAAATAGGAATAAATATTGAGTTGTCTGTGTTTAAAGTCTCTTATAATCTAAAGGACAGTAATTCTAATGATTTTCTAATACAGTTGCTCAACTTTTGTCTTGTTCATGGCAGAGAACGTAAAGGCATATATCTAAATGTCAAACTATGGTTTAGTAAATAATAAATATTTGCACTTGATGTGGTAAAGCTACTCTCACATTAACCCCTACCATCACTATGCCATTTCCAAAAAAGGTACAATAGATACTTTTTAAACTAGTCTGTGTTTTTGAAAAACGATTTGGCAGTTTGCAGTGCATCATTATAATTCTACTATCTGAGCAGAAGAGGCTTAGAACTGTATAAGTGACACAAGTAAAACCAGAGACATTTATTAAACAGATTGATTAAAAATTAAAATAAACAAATTGATCTACACTATCAAGCCACCCAAGGGACTCACTACTCCACGGCCAGGGATGTTAGGTTTCTTTATCATTCCCCCCAAGTGAGAAGTTACAGGTCCCTAAGATACCTCCCCTACAGGGAACAATATCTTCTAATACAAACTTCATTGATTTCTCTGCAGGAACAGAAAAAATGACACAGAAGTTCCCTACAGGGACATTCACTTTTCAGTTTTGCTAGATCCTGTTTGGATTAATTATCTATTTCTTGGCGGACATTCTTCCAGTAAGAAACAGCAAATTCACAGTAAGAATGTGTCAAAAATATCCTCTGACAAAAAAAATGTTTGGTGCTTTATTCCCCCAAAATATACAGAGGGAATTTAAAAATAAATAAGTAAATAAAAGGCCAGCTCCTTTCCCTTTTCTGATAAATGGATGTTAGACTCCAAGGTAACAGGAAAATAATAGAAATTCAATTCAATCAATATAGTTTAAGATTTAAAAAAAACCAAACTGCTGGAAAGTTGTTCAGCCAATACAAAATTATTAAATCAAAGCAAAGCAAACTGAGTATTTACCGGCAACAAGAATAAAATATCATCCACCTAAATTTAAAAAGAGCTAAAGAGACTATTATAAATATACTATAGAAAGAGGCTGAGAAACACAGTTTACAGCCATTTTATATTGAAAAATCAACATGCTGTGTATCAAAAATACCTGATGAATTAAAGCAGTCACTTTAGAGACTCTAAGAACATTTTTGAGAGCAATTTTAAACTACAAAGATGAAGCTTTTAGGAACACCTATTGAGTTTAGTCCATTTTACAAAGATAACATTCCATGAATACATTTCTAAGTGATGTTGACAGTTACTGAAATTTAACCTGATTACATGTTCAATGAAAATCACTCTTCTTTCCTCCACCCCACACCACCTTAGGTATCTACAGATTTGGAGGTAACAGAACTGATAAATTCTTTGTGGATAATGATAGTGAACATCAGTCTTTCAAGCCTGAGTGTCTTATACAACTATCTACAACTCCCCAATAACAAAGAAGAAACATGCCTGTGGCCTCTTCCCATAGAAACAAATTCCTTCTTAAGAAAATCAAAATTAAACACAAACTCTATAATCTACAAGAGAGAGAGAAAAAAAATCTTTTTAGTAGTCCTCCTTTAGGAATTCCTTTGTTCTTCAGTGCTAGAAAGCTAGTGAATCACAACAAAAAAGGTTCCCCAAAACACGATTTAAACGAGTATAAACAAGCTTTTTCACACAAATACAGCATCTAGCATAGTGCTTAGTATATACAAACACTCCCCTCAAAACAAATTTGTGAATAAATGATGCCAATTGGCCCGGGTACTTTTTCTGTCAAGGGCCAGACAGTTAACATTTTAGGCTTTGAAGGCCACAGAGTCTCCATCACAACTACTCAAGTCTAGCGCTGTAGCATGAGAACAGCCACAGACAATGTATAAACAAATGGGCATCGCTGTACTCCAGTAAAACTTTATTTACAAAAATAGGTAGTGAGCTGGATTGGGCCAGTCAGCCATAGTTTTCCAACCCCTGAATTAGACTATGTGATTGCTAACTAGATATAGTTTAGCAATTAGATTAGACCAATGCGTCTTTAACTTTAATCTACATATGAATCTCCTGTGGGAAAAGTATCTCCTTGTATTTAATAATAGAGATTCTGATTCAGTAGGTCTAGAGAAGAGTCTGAGATTCTGCATTTCTAATAAGCTCCCAGGTGACACAGAAGCTGCTGGTTAGAAAATCATACTTTGAGTTATAAGATATTAGACTTTTATTACTGAATTTACCTCTGAACTTCAAAACACGTAGGAAATTAGAAATGGGACAACAATAAACCCTGGATATTTTACTTAAATCCTTCCAGTATCAGGAGTTTTTGATACACTGTCCCCATTTTAAAGCAGTCAAATTGACAATGAATCCCAAAGTTTTAGCCTTCCATGCTGCTCTTCCACTTAGAGCAGGCATGAAGATAATGTCAGAGCATTTATCCGGACATTCGGTTTTGGAAACAGAGACCTCATATTTCCTAATTCTTTTCTTAAAAGAGACTAGATTTAAAAAGAATTAATATATAAACACAACTAAATAACACCAAAAAAAAAAAAAACCCAAAAGTCTTCCATGGATTTTGACATTATTTGAAGGTGGTAACTTTTGAAATTCATAAAGACTAAATATTTAATAGAAAAGTTTTCACTGGAGTCAGACAAAACAAACCCTGCGAAGTAAAACTACTTAAGGATATCTAATACTTTCATAGGACTCAGAATTACCTATTTTTTTTTCCTTCAGTTCAAGACACATAAAGTGAGCAACTGCTATGTACCAGGTACTAAGCTGGGCCCACGGAGGAAAAAACAACAACAAAAAAAAGGAGTGTTAAAATGCATCTTTTACCTTCAGGGAACTCACCATCAGGTAGTAGAGACTGATATATAAATATGCATTACAAAATCTGTGTTAACAGAAATTCCAGAAGTTACATATTAGATACAAAGAGGAAAATTACCTGGTTAAGGAAGAGAGCAGGGATCAGAAAGGAGTTCCTGGAGGAAATAATATTGAAGAGCAATTATGTACCAGACACTCTGTTATGCCTTTTTAATGTCCAATTATACTAATGTAAATTATATCAATTTATCTTATATAATAAAAGAAAGTTATGTTTAAGGCATAATTTAAGGCAGGAGTCTTTAAATACTTTTTCTTTACGCAATTCCTAAAAGAGTTCTGAAAAATTATGTAAGTTGGCATCTAAAATCATAAATTTAAAGGTTGTAATAGACTTATTTTCTAATATATGGTAAATATTGCCATTTTATAATAAAACAAAGCATGTACAACATTCAGTTAAGCTTATAAAATTGAATAAAATGCCACAGCCATTTTATATCTACCATCATCCATTTTATAAAATGTATATGAAAAATGTCTTAACTGTCAAAAATTTTATATAATTCTTTTTCCTCTCAAAATTATATTTCTATTCTAGTTTCTTCTCAGAATTTTATTCCAATATAATATATTTCATGGTTGAAAGTCTGCTATTGGTCACCTCTCCTATGCGTCTACAACAAAAATATGTATATCAATTAAAATCATTTTTTATTTCTTATGACCATAAGACTATAAGAGTTTCTTAAAATCTGAGTTGTATTATTGGTATGTTTATTACTAATATGATTAATCAAAACATAAATATTACAAATATTGGTAAGTAATCATTAAACATTAAAAAAAAACAGAAATGGCATGGTCCAAGTATCAGAGAGAAATGGTGACTTGACTAAAAAATGCTTCTCCAAAATCATTATTTTGAATTATCCCTTGTTTCATGCCCTGGAGTTTTTATACCTTAAAGCAACGAATCAAGAAAGATTTAAGATATGGCTTCCTTTTAGAGAGTGGAAAAGAGGTAATCATGAAAAAAGAGTTAGGAAAGGAGAAACAGTATAACCTCAGGCAGATAAATGATAGTAAAGAGAACACAGTGAAGTTGAAGACCTGGAAATGGAGTTACTTAAAACGAACATGACTGCCTATCCCTGAGAAAGTCTTCACATTCTCCATGTACTCCCGTTTGCAGACAATGGCTTTAAAGAATTGTTCACTGCAAATTACAGATGCTAACTCTTTGTACCCAGTCTCTTGAGAGCACAGCAAATCCAAACCCCTCCTATGCAAACAATAAAGAGTTCAAAATTAAAATTATATGTAAAAACTCCACAAGTGTAAGTAAGCTATTGATGTTGGTTAAATTATTCGCAGAAGTCTATATTGCAATTGATATTAGAATATCCCAGAAAAACATCTATACCATAGCAATGGTTGAAAAACAAAAATGTTTCGAGAAAACACACTGCAACTGCTTGGGGAGAAGAGGATAGATTGTTAATTTCCAAAACAGTCCACCTGCTGTGGGAAAAGACATTAAAAAGATGAGGAAACAAAGAGCACCAGGAAGAAATGTTAGCAAAGGAGAAGAACCAAGTAGAGGACCCTGGAGTTCAGAACAAGCATAAGATGTTTATAAGGGAAGCTTTTCATGGCTGTTTTCACTCAAGAAAAGTGAAGGAAGTATGAGAAAAGTCTATTGGCTTTGCCATTAATAAAATCTTTTTATTTTTCCACCCAAATTAAAAACAAACCACTTTCTGTTTGAACTGCTTGCTTATTATAAAATTAAGAGTATAGGAAGATAATGCTGCTTTTTCCTCAACTTTTTTTCAAATCTCATTGTCAATTTGCATTAGAAATGCAAATCTGCTAAATAATAAAGGCCCCTGCAAAGATTAAGATACAAAAACATTTATCACGTTGTGATTTACAAAAAAATTCATAATAACGGAAAGCAACTTAAGTATCTCACAACAGAGAATTCATTTATTACGCCACGTGTTCATTCAATTAGATGTCAGAAGTGGATTAGCAACATGACATGGTGCACCGATAAACTTCTGGCTGAAAAAATAGATTGTGCATATAAAAACAGAATGTGCATAGCGTGATCTGTTTTTCATTCCATATACACAGTGGTTATCTCTGTGGTTTACAGTTGACTTTTAATCTTCTTTTCTTCCTCCTATAGGGTCTCAGAAAACAAGACCCCAAAATGAAAGCCTGAGAAGCAGCTCTCTCTGATCTTCACCTACCCTCCAGTCTCTGGCCCTTCATTCTCCCCAGAGGCTAGCCATAGAAATTAAAATCCCTCTTCCCTAAGGTAAGTCACAGAAATCAGAACCCCTTTTTCCCAAAGTCACCCATAAACCTAAAAAATATTGCTCTTTCCCCCCACCGCCCACGTTTCTGAGTAAAATCTGGCCATAAAGAAATTATCTGACCTACCTTGTTGATTGTAAATCATAAGACCCCCATTCCAGAGAGCATCCTGCCCCGTACCCAGGAGGAAGTAATGCTGCACAGAGAGGCCAAAAGAATCTAACCAGACAGGCCTTGCTGAGTTTCCCTACTCAGTCTGTAGCATTAGATCACAACTTTTTTCTCTGCTCTGTTTCTACATGGCTATCCATATTTTGTTGAACCTAAGCATAAAAATGGACAGCTTCCCCTGTATCTTTGGGTCTTCATTCTGAAGGTTCCCATGTCATGTAAAACCATGATTAAATAAATTTGTATGCCTTTTTTCCTATTAATCTGCCTTTTTATCAGTGATTTTCATTTAACCTTTCAGAGGGTAAAGAGGAAGTTTTCCCTTGGCCCCCAAACTGCACAGTTTCTGACTTTCCCACCAAATACACAGAATACTTGAGTCATACTTTAAAAAAAGATTTATAGACTAATTTTATGAATTTAATTCTTAATCATTGTTCTAAATTAAAATTAATTTTATTCGGTTCCTCACTTTCCTATAACTTACATAAAGCTTATTTTCATGTGACATCTGAAATTATATTTTAAAAACGATTTAGCGAATTGATCACTCTTTCATAACAGCTGACATTTATGTGTTTTCTATCCACCCACTTAAATTAAGTTTGTTTTACAAAGAACTTTGAAGTTTACTGTAGCTGTTCTTATTTTATAAAGCGGAGCCAAACCTCTTCTACCACACATGGGAAATCTAATATAATTCTAAGGATATTTTATGCACTCTTATTGCCAGGCATGATTATTACCCCTCCCTTCCCCAAAGCATAAGCCAGGAATTAATTATTCTTGTTATACCAACTAAATGTATAGGTGGTAGTAACTACACAATCCATAAACACAAACCAGGAGAATAATACTGCACAAAGCTTAAAAAATTCTGAGCAGGTGGACTGAAGAGCTCTATGCAGAGTCTCAAATAAAATACTAGACATTAGCATTGTAATAATTTAGATTTAACACACTACAACACGGATCAACCTTGAAAGAAGAACCTATGTGAAAGGAGCCAGCCACAAAACATCACACATTATATGATCCCATTTATATAAAATATCCCAAACAGGCAAACCTGTAGAGACAGAAAGTAGATTATTGACTGTGCACGGCTGGGGAGTGGGGGAGTAGGGGAGTAGGAGAGTAGGGGAGTGGGGGAGTGGGGGGGCGGGGCAGATGAAGGCATTGGGGGTGATAGCTATGGAATGCAGAGTTTCTTTTCGGGGGGAAGATAACAAAAATGTCCCAAATTTGATTGTGGTGATGGCTGTATAACTCAGTGAATATATTAAAAACCATTGTACACTTTAAACATGTGAATTATATTACATATAAATTTTAACTTAATAAAGCTCTTTGCAAAAAAAGTTTGGATTTAGGATAGTCCTACTTGACACCAAGGGAACAGATGTTTTGGCATCAGAGAAATCAAGAACCTTGCAAGTGCCACCAAGTAGCTGTGGGACCTTCTGTTTCCTCATCTGCAAAATGAAAGGTAATATTAATATCAATCTTACAAGGTTACTGTGAAGATTCTTGTAAAAAGGCTTAGCACAGTACTTGGCAATCGGTAAGCATTGAAATGTTTGCTCTTGGCATTAAGATTACATTCTGTTTTTAATTCTTTAACTTAGGTAATTTTCCAAAGATGAACCAGACATTGGTCTACCACCCAATTTCAGCACTTAGGCTGGTTGTATGTCATCAAAATTCAACTTCCATGGCCATCACTCCACTTCCTACATTAATCAACACCTTTTCTAGAATCGGCTTGATAACCTAGGGTGCTCATCTGGCATCTGATTCATCCAATAGTGCCAGCTGTACTTGCCTTAAAACTCCAATATTGTTTGGAGAAGGCTCCCAGGCCAAGTGGAAGAAGTGAAGAGATTTTAAAAGTTCTCATTTCTCCTTCACTCTGTTTAATCCTCACGCTTACACAGTGCACTTCTGGCTACCAAAACAGTTTGGGGCTGAAGCTAACAAAGTCCAGCAAAAGATAAAGAAGAGCACCAGGGAGTTGGCTGCTTCCATCCAGTTTGGCTCTGGTTTTAAACTTTAAGAAAGGAAAATAAAGGAAGTTTATTAGAAATAATTGGAAGTTTCCTTTGACTCTGTGTAGCCTAACCTGCAGGAAAGGAAAGAGGCAAAACTGGGCAGAGAAACTTCACATAGTAATAAAGAGTATGCATTTCTTTGCAGTGACTTCTGGGTTTCAAGCCTCAGAATCCTGAGAACAGCAACAGGTGAAAAGACGGACACACACGGCTGAGGGAGAGCACTCCAACACGATGACTGACACAGACATATTCTAGCCTGGAATCCCTGCAGGATTTCCAGACGTGTCTACTTGAGTGTGTAAGGGGTCTGAGGATACCTCCTCCTAACTCCCTGGCCCCATACTATAAAAAAGTAAATGTAAATTTCTATTGCAAAAAGTAATAATGAAAGTGCAATTTCCTTGTATTTTCTCACTTATTTCAATGCTTAATATAGTTTATCCTCAGGTGACCATAACCAAATCATTAATAATGCCTACATTTTCACAGGGCTCACATTTAAAACATATGTCTAGCATTTTCACAGGGCTCACATTTATAACATAACTAAAATACCAGGAATTTTTGTTACAATGGTCAACCATGTTTTCCAAGACACATGAAAAATTTATATCCTAAATACATAGGATATAAGAGAGTACAGGGAAAGCAGCACTCCTACAGGTAGGAGTTCAAATGGGAAAAATCTTTGTAGATGGTAATTAAACACCCTTGGACCAGCAACTCCATCTCTAAAAATTTATCATAAGAAAACAATGAGAGAAATGTGCTAAGGTTTTGCCCTGAGGATGATCACTGTGGCACTGTATATAATAGTGAAACACTAGAAACAATCCTACAAATTATCAATAAGGACTGGTAAGAGGACAATACATGCAATGTACAATGACATATCATGTATCCATTAAAAATATTATGTATATATATTGCCAGGAAAAGATGAAAATAATATATTAAGAAGAAAAAATCAGGTGATACTATATGTTCAGTACAAGCTCATTTTTAAAAATATCTATATATTTAAAATATCTATAATATATATAAAAATATACATGCACAGAAAAGGGTATGAAATTATATATGGCAAATCATTATCAGAGTTATCTCTGGATAGTGACATCATGGGCAATGGTTTTTGTTTGTACTTCTGCTAATTCATATTTTCTGATTTTTGAGCAACATGTGCTATGCAATAAAAATACTTTAAATATGCATAGTCTAAAAAGTAGAAATTGATTGAGACAATAGGACAAAAATGTGAAATTAGAACTTCTCTGGACAATTCAAAATATCTCATAAACAAGCAGGCACTGAAGTTTCCTAATAAGCTAAGCCCTCTGTTAAGGGCTAGGGCAAGAGCTGATTGAAAGGGATTATGTCCCCCAAGTAGCTCATAGGAACACAAACACGGAAATGAACATTTACGGTAAGTTATGGTGCTCAAATGTAGAAGGATGGCATGAGGCAAAGAGAAGGACACAAACCTAAGGAGTAAGAAAATTTCACACACAAAAAAAAACCCTAGAAATCCAGTCAGTACACTCTCCACATTAACTTCATTATTAAATTAACAACTAGAAAATATCTGCCTTTTATATTATTGTATCTATAACACAAACTGTCAGTTGGCTAGTGAACATCTGGGTTGTTTCTACAGTTGGGCTATTAGGAATCATGCTGCTATGAATATTTGTGTACAGGTTTTTGTGTGGACATATATTTTCATTTCTCTGATATATATCCTTAGGAATGGGCTTTCTGGGTCATATACTATCATAACTGTATGTTTAACTTCTCAAAGAACTGCGGCACCACCTAGATAATCCAGGATAATTGCCCTGCCTTAAAATCCTTAATTTAATCACATCTTGAAAGCCTCCTTTGCCACATAGAGTAATATTTACAAGTTCCTGAGATTAGGACCTGGATATATTTGGGGACCATTATTCAGTCTAGAATGATGAAAATATTCTGGAGTTTAATCATGGTGATCAATGCACAACTTTGTGAATATACCATAAAACACAGAATTGTACATTTTACTTGTACAGTAAACTTTATAATATGAAAATTATATCTCAATAAAGCTGGGTTATTTTTAAAGACACTGTTGTCAGGAAAAAGTTATTACATAGCTCAAAAAATAGGTAAGTAATTTGCATCTAGTTATGTTTAACTATAACATAAAGGAATAAAGGAATTCCATAAAGTCAAGGTTAACAGTGCTATAGATAAACCTTACAACTATCAGCATGGCTAATAAAGTGATGAAAATATATGTGTACACACACACATACACACACACACACACATTAAATTCATTTAACTAATATGCATAAACTACCAGGATTGCAATATTCTAATACAGAGATGGTGCTGCAACCAGCCTTTACTGTGAAACTCCCCACTCTTCCTTTGGATACCTGGCTACTGTAGGTGACACATGATCCTTTGATGCAAGTGATGGTAAGGAAACCACCAATCCATACGTTAAACATTAGTAAAGCTTGATTTATCTCTCTTTTTAAGATTAAAGATACATATGAAATATTCTAATATTTTCTCCCCATACCCCATGGGCAGGCTTACACATAAACCACTTTAGAGACTGCTGCCCTTGACAATGGTCCCAAACTTCACTAAACTTCAAAGTCACTGGGGAATTCATTAAAAAATAGAATACTGAGGCTTCATCTCTAGAGATTCTGATTCAATGGCCTAAAATATCCACAAACTTTTGAAGACCCTACTCTACACACTGGGAGTCACTGCCATTCATTTTTCTATTAAGTTCATAACGTGGACAGAGTAGCTAAACCAAACAAATAGAAGGAAATACACTCTGATTGAAGTTACAAGGGTAACATAAATGAAACAGGGTCAATGACATCATTTTGTTTGACCTGCAATTCTACCATTTCAGATCAAAGTCATATGACCCTGTCAATTGTTTAAGCAAGTAAATTGCTCACATGACAATTTACATAAGTAGAGGCAGTGTGCCATGGCTCTGAAGCAACCAGAATGGGCCCCCAGAGAATATCTTACTCATTACTGCTGAATTTAGAATGTAAGGCATAATACATTCCACCATGCTATTGTGAGAAGTAAGCCCAGCTTTTAATAAAGCTAGAGAAAAACAGAAAACAAAGCTTATATGGTATGAAGTCATCTAAATCACAAAAGATAATTAATGTATACTCAAAACATGAAAAAAGCTTTAGAATGACATCCAAGTAATAGTACAGTCCACAAACTCTAAGAAATCCTTTTCTGTTCAACTATAAAGTATCTCAAAAAGTTATTTAAAAATAAACAACTTTTAAAAGAAAATGCATCTATCACTTTCTTTAAATACTATTTCTGGTTTTACATGCATGCTACTGAGGCACTGGGAGAAATTATGCATCTATGAAAAGACCTAGCAAAGTCTTAACTGTCTTAATTCCAAATATCTCTTAAGTAAGTTAATTTCTGTTCATTAACAAGTGCAATATATGTGATTTTATTCATCTAATCAAGGTCAAGTCTAATCTGGAATCACTAGTGTTTCTAGAAATGAATCTCTTGGTGATATTTTATCCTAGGCAAGGAGAAGGTGAGATATTCCTTTCTTATGGACGTGTTTGTTTATACAGCACATAAATGAGTTTAAGCACCAAAGATAATAACACGATTTTTTTTATAAAAGTTTAATTCTAGGTGACTTGAGAATATATGCTAAATAAAATGTTTTTAAAAATAGACCTATTAATTTCTTGGAAGGTACCAAAATAATGCTTTCAATCAGATCTCAAAATCCAAAACCCTTTCAAAACATTAATGTCATTTAGTCTACTGCTCTGCTTCAATGATTCCTTCTCTATACTCCATGTCCCCACTGAGCCCCTCCCAAAGAAAAACTTACCCCTTGTATAGGCTTAAACCAATATATTTTATTCACTGGAATGGTAGAATGGCACACAATTAGCATCATTTTAGTTGTGTCATTATTTCCAGCTCAGTGGCATTTATTCAGATGAGCACAATTTGCAACCACTGAGCCCAGCTCCTCTGATGTTAACTGGCATCATTAAAACCCTCCCAGTGTCCAATTCGTTTGATCTTTTAAAGAATGCCCTCGGTTTGTTACTGAGAGCCGGAAACTCACGGCTGGACATGTTCGGTCACAGACTACTCACGTCGGCTAATAATCCTCAGGGACCATCATTCTGATTTAAGGGAGAAAACTTTTCATACAAAAAGCCTTTAAACACAAAATAAGCAAAAGAAAAAGCATTAAAATAAAGTACAGGGGGCAGAGGGAGATCCTAAATGCAGTAACTTCAAAAGTGAAGATGGTAAATTTTTCAGAGTAAAGCATCTTAAAAGATAATGATAAGAAGTCTAGGAATGGTAAAGGGGATTGAAGGATAGAAGCAAAAATAGGAAATGACAAAATTTTAAGACCTCAATTTTAAATTTTCTTATTATGAGTTTTGATACAGCACTCAACTTTCCATGATCTCCAAATGCTTTTTTAAAAAAGAAAACAATCAAAGAATAGTAGGAAGCTATTATAAATTCTTTTCTATTTAAAAAAAAAACAAAACTATATTTTGTTTCCCCACACATTTCGCACATGGCTTGTGTGTACTGAATGGCATTCCATTATACAAACGTAACAGTTAAAATTTTATTTCAAAAATGAAAAACCATATTTAAAAATCTACTTGCAGTGTGACAAAGTAAATGTTAATAAAAGGTAAGTTCCTGCTGTCTTTTTAAAGTTAAAAATAAGGCCAAACTACAACTTTTGACTGCACAGAGTCATTGTGTAGTATATAAAAAGCTCAGCATGGAAATAGATTCAACAAATGTACAAAAAGAGTTTCCATGCCTAGGAAGAACTGAAGGCATCAAAAAACATGCTCTAACTACAAATAACATAGAGCTCAGCTCAAAAAGACCAGCAAATTCATTCTCTAATGCATAGCAAATTAAACTTAATCAACTCCTCTGCAAGGTTAGACAGGCAATTCACCTTTAAAAGTCCCCACAAACAAAACCTAAGAACAACCAAAGAGGTTCCGGAGTATAATAAATACTGAATCCACAGTAGGCGACAGAAGCCTTACTGTACACAGCTGAGAAAACCTGCCATCAGACAATGGATCACATTTCCATATTAAATTATATTTATCACACTAAAAAAAATGCTTACACAAAATGCAGGATTTCTATTGGCCATTTTTATAACACACTAACTCCCTAAAACCTTCCAAACCTGCTGAGTCCCATTGAAAATAGCTCCCACCCCATGGTGCTCTGAAGGAGTTCCTAGACAAAGGGTTAGGATGATGAGAGAGGGCAGGGACAACTATCTTCCACCATGGTTTCAGAAAGTAAATAAATAAAAAGGGATAGAATAGCCAAAACATAACCTTGGCACAGGGTATTTCCGGGGAAATCACTGCTGTGACAAATGGCCTGAAATGAACTCTTCCAGCGGTCAAGAATCCCCAGGAAAGGCCACCCGTCCCCTTATCTATTGCTCAATCGTACAATACTAGGCTTTGAAAATATAACACCCTCTTGGAGCTGGGCAAGATGAAAGAGCTTTTCTTCATGATCCTGCAACGCCTATTAATTTTTGCTACAACAGACTCAACAGCTGATTAAGAAAACACAGGGCTAGTACTGCCTCACACTCCCATCTCAAGACTTTGAGAAAATGTTAAAAGTGAATGAGCCCTCTTTTTCAGAAAAATGTATTGATTTTCATTTCTGCACAAAACCATAAGCTGTTTCTTCTCAAACCCTAAGCAATTTGTTTAGACTCGATTTCTTCTCCTTCTTGAAACATCAATAAGCAATGTAACTTGATTCCTATGTAGTTATAGAATTCTCTTTCAGAAATACTATGAATCACTCACTGCCACTCAGAGCACAGGTTGAGAAATCAATCAATGGTTGAAGGAGCAAAACTTAAACGCTTCCCAAAATACACTCATACTTTTATCATAATTAGTAAAGCAACACGATAGAGTGGGAAAAACACAAGAATTATAGTCAAAACAAAAGGGCATTCAAATCTTCATGTTATCACTTACTTTGTGCTAATTTGGATGTGTTATTTAAACTCATCAATAAATCACCTACAAGATTTTTATAAGCTTTGGGTATATGGATATAATGGACATCAAATGCCAACTATGATAACTGGAATGAAAAAAAGTAGCTTTTATAATTTTTTTATGGAAGTAAAATAACATAATGTAAAAAGAACAGATCTTATCCCATATAGCAAAAGCAATGGGAGGTATTAATTTACCAGACTTTATACTACAAGGCTACAACAATTAAAATAGCTTCGTAATGGCACAAGAACAGAGACATTGACCAGTGGAACAGAACAGAGAACCTAGATATAAAACCATCCTCATATAGCCATCCAATCTTTGACAAAGCAGAAAAAAACATATACTGGGGAAAAGAATCCTTATTCAATAAATGTTGCTGGGAAAACTGGATAGCCACAGGTAGAAGACTGAAACACATCTACACTTTTCACCTCTCACAAAAATCAACTCACGCTGGGTAACAGACTTAAACCTAAGGTGTAAAACTATTAGAATTCTACAGGAACATGTTGGAAAAACTCTTCCAGACATTGGCTTAGGCAAAGAATTTATGAAGAAGATCCCAAAGGCAATCACAGCATCAATAAAAATAAATAAATGGGACCTGGTCAAATTAAAAAGCTTCTGCACAGCCAAAGAAACTGTCACGAGAGCAAACAGACAACCTACACAATGGGAGAAAATTTTCACAAGCTACACATCCGATAAAGGGCTGATAACTAGAATCTATTTAGAACTCAGGAAAATCAGCAAGAAAAAAATCAAACAACCCTACCAAAAGGTGGGCAAAGGACATGAACAGAAACTTTTCAAAAGAAGAAAGAATAACGGCCAACAAACATATGAAAAAATGCTCAACATCTCTAATCATTAGGGAAATGCAAATCAAAACCACAATGAGATATCACTTATCTCCAGTGAGAATGGCCTTTATCAAAAAGTCCCAAAACAATAAATGTTGGCATGGATGCTGAGAGATAGGAATACTCCTACATTGCTGGTGGGACTACAAACTAGTGTACCCTCTGTGGAAAGCAATATGGAGATACCTTAAAGAGATATAAGTAGATCTACCATTTGATCCAACAATCCCATTACTGGGCATCTACCCAAAATAACAAAAGACATTCTATAAAAAAGACATCTGCACTCGAATGTTTATAGCAGCACAATTCACAATTGCAAAGATGTGGAATCAACCCAAGTGCCCATCAATACATGAGTGGATTAATAAAATGTCGTATATGTATACCATGGAGAACTATTCAGCTATAAGAAACAACAGTGATATAGCACCTCTTGTATTTTCCTGGATAGAGCTGGAAACCATTAAGCATCCCAAGAATGGAAAAATAAGCACCACATGTACTCACCAGCAAATTGGTTTCACTGATCAACATCTAAGTGGACATATAGGGGCAACATTTATCGGGCCTCGGGCAGATGGGAAGGGGGAGGAGGGAATGGGTATATACACACATAATGAGTGCAATGCACACCATCTGGGGGATGGACACGCTGGAAGCTTTGATTCTGGGGGGGAAGGGGGAGGAAGGCAACACACGTAACCTAAACATTTATACCCCCATAATATGCTGAAATAAAGAACAAAAGGCCAGATTTTAATTGTACAATTTGATGAAATCTGACCAACGTACACATATTATCACCGCCCCAATCAAGATAGAGATCAAGGAAATATAATATGAGCCACACATACACTTTTAACTTTTCTAGTAATCACATCTAAAAAAAGTAAAAAGATGTGAGATTATTATGGATATATTTTATTTGATCCAATATATGTTACACTATATATATATATATATTTTTTTTTAAATAAGATTAAAAAGATGGCACCTATTAAGACAAGCGCTGGCAATCTACCAGGGGTAGATGATGAAATCATTTTGAATGGCAAATCAACAATACTCTAGAAAAAGTTAGAAAGAAACAATTGGCCAGGGAAGTGCTTCTTTTCTGGCAACTCATCTATTTGACAGAATATGGACTATTATATTCTTATTCTTAATTGATATTCACATCATCTACACTTTAGTTTTGAGTAAGAATGAAGGTAATAATGCTTCAGTGATAATGCCTACCTACAAGTATCTGCATTATTTAGGGAGAATAGAAGACAAGTGTATATGTCAGTGGGAATGTAAAAGAGTAAAACAGCTGCTTTGGAAACAGTCTGGCAGTTCCTCAAATGGTTACGCAGAGTTATCACATGATCCAGCAATTCCACTCTTAGATATACAGCCAAGAAAAATGAAACATACTCCTACACAAAAGTTTGTACATGAATGCTCGTCACACCATTATTTATAATAAACAAAAAAAATGGACACAACCCAAATGTTCATCAACTGATGAATGGATAAAATTTGATACAGCCATACAATGCAATATTACTCAACCATAAAAAGAAATGCACTATTGACACATACCACAACATGAATGAACCTTGAAAACATTTTGCTAATTGAAAAGCCAATCACAAAAGGCCACATATTATATGATTCCATTTATACAAAATACACAGGACAGTCAACTTTATGAAGACAGAAAGCAGATTAATGGTTCCCTAGAGCTGGTAGGTATGGGAGGACTGGGATGTGATGCTTAAGAGGTATACGTTTCTTTCTGAGATAATGAAAAGGTTCTAAAATTGATTATAGTGATGTTTTTACAACTCTGAGTATGCTAAAAGCCACTGAATTATGCACTATAGATGGTGAACAATATATTATGTGAACTACATCTCAATACCACAGTTTACATGAAGAGAGAAAGAAGAAAGAAAGGTGGAGGTGAGCCACTGAGACTCTCTGCTCTAGTCCCAAATCTTCTTTCCACCACCTGAGGTTGCTGCCTGAGGTCTGAAGAAGTATTCTGCTTATGTGTCTTATATCGCTCCTCTGAACTATTTCTGAATTTTAAATACAGCTAGTGTACTCAACACAATGTTCTCCCCTACTAGACTGTGAGCTCCTAGAAGGCTAGAAATGTCTCATAAACTTTTATAACCAGAGAGACCTGCACAGCCAGGCTCAAGTTTCCAATATTTTTATTTTAAGGTTAACACTTTGTGTGTTCTCCCTGAGGAATCTTTGCCTCCCGCTTGCTATGCAGTAGACAGGGTTTGAAGGGGAAGCTGTGCTCTCCTCACCATCTCTGCCTGCCAGACAATGAATAAATGACAACTGGGCAGAACACTTCTGAAAGGCCACCAACCCTTCTATTTGAACATCTTCTGGAACAAGCAACAACCTTTATGAGATTATGATATAAACAGGATCCCTTGTATATTTACAAATATAAACCCACCTATCTCTAGGGCAAAACAATGACAATCTCCTTATTTTAAAAAATGTCAAAAAAAGGAAAAAACATTTTTTTAAAGCTAGAGTATGAATTTAAATACGATTCCTAGACGATGAGTTTCAAAAACATCTTTTAAAAGCACTCATAACAATAAACAAATCTCTTAAAAACAAAACTAGTCAAGAATATACTTAATTTTTTACAACTTTTACTTAAATATTTATAATGGATAAATTCTCATACACACACATACACCCTCTTGTATTCATCATTCTCCAAAGCCCAAAAGTGAAACCTACATAGGGCAAATTCACTGTGAGGAAAAAACATTCAGTTTAGACCTTTCCTTTAGGATAGTTTGTAATGTCTGGACATAAGAGATTCTGATCTCACAATAACAAGCAGAATGGTTATAACAAGAGGAAATGATGCCCTGAAATTAATCAATGTAGTGATGACACAATTGAACTATTCTCTCTAGTAACAAATAATACTGCCAGAAATTTGGACACAAATGGCTACATTCCACCCCCCATGCCCAGGTAAACGTGGAAAGTTACTAATAAATAAGGTAAGTATTTAATAAGATCATAAAAATGTATTTAAAATTCCAAAGTATTTAGTCTAAGAAAATAATCCAAAAGAAAGAAAAAACTTTACATATGTATTTCTTTGACAATTATAAAGAGAGATAAATGGGAAGCAATTTAAAAATCTAATCAATGATAAATTCGATTACAAAATTTTTGACTCAATGGAAAGTAATTAAACTATTAAAATATGTAGCACCATCAAAAATCTTTTTAGCAAAATGTAAAATAAATAGAGAACATGAAAACTTAAAAACCTAACATACTTGTAAGTGGGATAACAACAATTCAACACATCTTTAAAATATAATATGCAATATACAATCAGTAAAATACTAAAAATTAATATATTTTAGCTCAAAATATCTTTTCATTAGGATCTTTAAGCAGAACCTAAATAATGTAAAATGTAATATACTAACTAATCACAAAGGAAATGGAGAAAGATAGGGAAATATCCAAATATCATGTTCACATAAAGATTTCTCAAATAATAACACATGACAGTCAACTAAACACAAACACAACCAGCAACAACACACAACAACAGTAAACGAACTATATCTCAATAAAGCTGTGTTTAAAAAAAAAAAGAACCAACAGTGATTAAGACATAGGCTTTGAATTCAGATAGACCTGTGTTTAAATCCTGGCTCTAGGCTGGGCATGGTAGCTCATGTCTATAATCCTAGCACTCAGGGAGGCCGAAGTGGGAGGATCACTCAAGATCAGCGGAGTTCAATACCGGCCTCAGCAAGAGTGAGATCGATCCACTAAAAACAGAAAGAAATTAGCTGGGCAACTAAAATAGAAAAAAAATTAGCCAGGCATGGTGGTATATGCCTGTAGTCCCAGCAATTCAGTAGGCTGAGGCAGGAGGATAGTTTCAGCCCAGGAGTTTGAGGTTGCTGTGAGCTAGGCTGATGCCACAGCACGCTAGCCCAGGCAACAGAGCAAGACTCTGTCTCAAAAAATCAATCAATCCATCCATCCTCGCTCTACTACATTTTAGCTATATCACCCTCGGCAATTATTCAACTTCTGTCAACCTCTGAGAAGAAAATAGTACCTACCACATATGGCTTTTTTATTATAATAATTAAATGAGGTAACAAATATGATTATAGTTTAAGTATATAGCGTTAACTATACAGAAAGCACTCAGTAAATCAACAGATGCGCTTACTACTACTAAAAATATTATTAAAACTTCTCTCACAGTTTTCCAGTTGAAAGCATTCTGCTCATTTCATATAAAAACAAAGAAAAGATAATATGTATGTTCATCTTATCTTTCTATCGTTTGATACACTCTCTGTAGTGAAAGACCCAGGAATCAAGTCCATGTTTTCCCAGTAACCCTTACTTAGAAGCATCAGGACAGAATCATTTTACTCATCAGGACTACAGGAAGGAAATGTACCCTGGCCAACCAAACAAGTTAAAAACAATAAGGAAGAGAATATTCAAAGGTTCTGAATAGCCATTTCTCCAAAAGGTATTATAAGTGGCCAAATATTAACAGGAAAAAGATGCTCAATATCATTAGTCATCATGAAAATGCAAATAAAAACCACATGAGACACCACTTCACACTCACTAGGATGGCTATAGTTTAAAAATAAAAACACATGATACTTAATAACAAGTATTGGTGAGGATGTGGAGAAATTAGAACCTTCGTACCCTGCTGGTGCCAATGTAAAATGGCACAGCCACTTTAGAAAACAGGCTGGCACTTCCTCAAATGGTTTAACATGGATTAACATATGACCTACCAATCCAACTCCTAGGAATATACCTCCAAAAACGAAAACCTATGTCCATACAAAAACTTGTATGCAATGTTCCACAGCAGCATTATTCATAATAGACAAAATAGAACAATCCAAATGTCCATCAATTATTTAAAATAAATTTCATTATTTATATCTGAAGTTTACAACATGATGTATGGAATACAAATAGACATTAAAATGGTTACTATAGTGAAGCAAATTAACATGTCTATCATATCACAGTTATATTTTTATGATAAGAACTGCTAAAATCTGACAAAAATCTTTAATACAATTTTATTAACTTTGGTCCTCATGTTTTATATTAGATCTATAAACTTATTCGTCCTACATACATGCTATTTTGTATCCTTTGTCCTATGTCTCCCCATTTCCTCTTCCCTTCCCCTGACCATGGTAACCAATGTTTTATTCTCTATTCCTATGTAGTTGGACTCTATTTTTATTTTTAGATTCCACATATAAGTGAGATCATGCAATATTTTTCATTCTGTGTCTGGCTTATTTCATTTAGCATAATGTCCTATAGGTTCATTCACGTTGCCCCAAATGACAGGATCTCCTTTTTTAAGGCTAAATAATATTCATTTTGTGTGTATGTGTGTGCGTGTACACACACACTACATTTTCTTTATCCATTTATCCATCAATAGCAAATGTCTGCCAGTTGATGAGTGGATAAATAAAATGTGGTATAGCCATACAGAATATTACTCAGCCATAAAAAGAAATGAAGTACTGACCCACATGCTATGACATGGATGAAGGCTGAAAACATGTTAAGTGAAAGACAAGCTAGTCACAAAAGATATCATATCATATGATTCTGTTTATATGAAATGTCTAAAATAGCTAAATCCATAGGGACAGATAGCAGATTAAGTGGTTGCTAGGGCTAGAGGGAATGTGGAATATGGGAGATCGGGGGGTTACAGCTAACGGGTACGGAGTTTGGGAGATCATGAAAATGTTCTAAAATTGATTGTGGTGATGGCTGCATAACTCTACGGATATACTTAAAAACACTGGACCATACACATTAAGTGGATGAATTGCATTATATGTGAATTACATCTCAATAAAACTGCTTTTTAAAAAAGACAGAGAATATTGCTTCTCAGAGCCATTACTCTATATTAAGTCATAAGGAAGTAAGAAAAAGCAAATGGGAATGGGGTGGGGTAAAAATTGATGAGATGAGGTCAGGCGCGGTGGCTCACGCCTGTAATCCTAGCACTCTGGGAGGCCGAGGCAGGTGGATTGCTCAAGGTCAGGAGTTCGAAACCAGCCTGAGCAACAGTGAGACCTCGTCTCTGCTATAAATAGAAAGAAATTAATTGGCCAACTAAAAATATGTAGAAAAAAAAAATTAGCCAGGCATGGTGGCACATGCTTGTAGTCCCAGCTACTTGGGAGGCTGAGGCAGAAGGATTGCTTGAGCCCACGAGTTTTAGGTTGCTTTGTGCTAAGCTGAAGCAACGGCACTCTAGCCATGGCAAAAGAGTGAGACTCTTTCTCAAAAAAAAAAAAAAAAAAAGTGATGAGATGAAAATGCTGGATAGAAAAGATAAGGAAAAGAAAATACAAGAATATTAATTATTTTCCTTTGAAAATGACAAACCGTTAGGCTAAAGATAAATAAAACTGCTTCTTTCAACACTCACATTTTTCAAAGGAAGGAAGCCTGGAAGTAACAAAGGAGCATTAGACATGGAGAGTCTTAGGTCTACTTTTGCAAGCCATGTGAACTTTTGAAACCAGAGCATTTTGTTTCTTCACTTTATAGTGAAGTCTTCATTATAAAATGAAGTTTTACAACCCCTATATCACAAAATGTCCACATTTGCACTAGGTATCCAAGAAATAGTAGCTATAATTTTTTAAAAGTAGTTTCCGCCCTAAAAAGAACTCTGTGAAGTCCCAAATCAGTATATCAATAGCGTTAAGGAAAGCATAAATTTTTCTCTTCCAATTCCAAACTGCCAAACTACATACTCATCTTTAAGGTCAGCCATGATTCCTAGAGCCTTCTCTCTGTTTTTTGTTTAGTAAAGCAGCACCAACTAAATCCACATGGGAAACACGATCTTTACCTTGACAGAATTGGCATTTAGATAGAATCCATCCTTTTCATCTTTCACTGGTAGCCAGGATAAATGATTAAGCAACAATAATTGTAGCTCAATCTGACTCAAGCAAGGACAAATGTATTCCATGATTATGACTTTGAAAACCAAAGTGTTCACTGTCAACCTTAAGGGAAGAAAAGCACTACTTATTAAACAAAGACAAAGTTGGAAAAGCCCCGCAAAATCCAATTTTGGATGATTTTCCAACTGAAGTATTTTCTTAAATATAGGGTCACACAATTAATTCTTTTATCCTTATTAATTTGTTTTATTTCATTTATTTAGGCTATCTTTCTCTACTCCTGATATTTGTTAGTCAATGATTTAAAGAGTAATGAACAGACAAATCACTACCAAATGCCACTGGAAAATGGATTTGTAACTATACTGAATATTTTCCTTCTTGAAACTTTGGCTACATCATGCTTCACACATGATGTCAATTAGAAGACAGAATAAATGACTCACAGAACACATGCTGACTTCTGTGGATAGCACACTGCCCCCCACAAAAAAAAAAAAAAAAAAAAGAAAAAAAAGAAAGATTAGTCCACAATTATTATAGTAAATGTGGCCTGCCAAGAGCTGCTGATTTGAGTATATTTACAATTTTAACACACATCACAGGACATAATAGCATCAGCTTCACAAACAATGAACACACGTACACGAAGCTTAGAAAGTCTCAAACAAAACAGAAGGATGTATTACTACCATCAAGGCTCAAAGGGAAATAGATCATTTTTCTCTTTTTAGATGAACATAAAGTTATTCATTACCAAACATTAAAAAAGAACATTTTTATTACCAAAATTAACAGTAACACAATTCAAACAAATTCCAAAACTCAGGATATTGGCAATATCTATAAAGAAAATATATTACACTTATTCACCTCTAGTAAACATCAGTAATTTACCTCCTAGACAAGAAAGACAAATGGAAAATAAGGAATAAGAACATAAGCATTCTTTGTAACAAGACAAAGTTAACTGATTGGTGATACTGCTTTATTATTTATTAATGCCCAACTGGTTATAAAAAGGATTTAAGGTGGCTGGTTGCCATTGTAGGAAAGATAACTTATTGGATTCTTATTTCATTTGCAATATATCAGTTGAAGTTTCTTAAAAGTGAGTTTTGATAAAACTATTACAGGGGATTTGGATTTCATAATGTTAAAAGAGGAGGGGATGGGGGAAAAACACAATGGGAAAGAGAAATGCCTTTAGTCAAGCAAAGGAAGGCTTTCTTAAATAAAATACCTGCACAGATGCCTCAATGCCTCTAGAGGACAAAAGAATGTGAGGAGCAAGGAAGTAAAGTATAATAGTGGGCTCAAATTTATCTTTGTGGGCAGTGGTTTCGATTGGGGGAATGGATTTGGGGCTAAGCATTCAAGAATCCCAAATTGTCTCATTTAAGTATACAAAGAAGCAGCAGTAGCTTCAGTAGTGAAGGAATGGGACATTATTTGGAGAAGAAATCAAGTCACTCTCATATATTATGAGAGTTTCAGGGGAGAGATCAAAGAATTATTTAGAACCTCCTTGAAGGCACTGAATATATCCAATTTGGTACCAATTAGTCAAAAGAAAGTTCAATATTCAGAGAGCATCTTCGTGGGCAGATACTATGCTAAGTCTTTTTTGTGTGTAATTTCATTTTATCCTCATTTGAAAAACCAGAGGATCAGAGAGTTTAGTCAAAGGACACACAGCTAATAATTGCTATCAAGTACAGTTCCACAAGTGCCTAAAAACAAAGATGTTTTCTACCACATCAGGCAGCATCTTTCCTACCTTCAGTACTAACCACAGTTAATGATGATGCCTTAGCAAAATGGAATGAGAAAAATCAGTGCCAAACTCAGGGCATTTCTTAGGAGTTAATAAGCATTGATTGACTGACTACAAAGCCGTACAGTAACAGCAGAGGATGGGTAAAAAAAACAATGCATTATAGAAATAGTAAGATTAAATTACTATTATTAAAGAAAAAAGTTAATTTCAGAAATGAGTTGATGTCTGGGAAAAATAATGAAAAGGAAATACTGCAAAATGCTAACGGTGGTCACCTTTTGGAGATAAAAGTATAGAATTCTTTCTTCTCTCAAAGCTTCTATTAAAAACTGGTTTAAAAACAAGGTTTAGAATTATTCATTATGAAAGTAATATAATCCTTTAAGTGACAGTTCCCAGTCCCAGCTGACTGACAGAAGCAATAAAAAACATTTTTTTTTATGTCCTTGGTTATGTGTGGTATTTCCCTGCTGTAACAGTCCTCTGCCATTAAGTTCTAATAATCTTTCTAATTACTGGGCACATATTTTGCTTTGTAAAATATTTTCTTCAAAATTATCCAGAACAATTCAGAAATGCCTACCTCAGCTTGGCAGAGTGCATGAAGACCTTGTAATACCAAGGCTGCGGGGGTAGCTTGATCTGGCTTGGTGCATTCATTCAACACCTGGGAAATAGCTGCCAACATATCTGCACCATGCTGATATGGCCTACAAGAAATAATAGTTTAAAAACAAAATTATAGCCAAGGAACAATTACCATTGCCAGGTCTTTTGCTTGAACAAAAAATATCAACGTTTTTCCTTACCTTTTTACCCACTAAATGTTGACCCTCAAATACTAATACCATATGTTTTTCTTCAAAAATTTGCATCATGATCATTTCCGCTACAACTTGATATTCATTTTTATGTAGAAGTATTATCCAAAAGAGAAGGCACTTTATAACAAATTTCACTTACCCTCAATCACAAATCCTATGGTCTGAATTGAGAAAAACTCAAGTCTATAATAATGGTGAAAAGAATTGACATACCTTATTATCAGTAAAGATAGAGCTACTCCTGCCTGGTAGTTGCTCTGGTATGTATACTGACTATGAAAGCAGGGATTTGAGATCAGATGATTTATGGTAGTAGTGATACTAACTAAGGTGGTTACAACTACTACAATAATGATGATAAAAATAATAAAAATACAAATTATAAATCAATGATCCCCTATCTTAAGCCAGGCACTATACTAGATACACTCACTCATCCTCCCCTCCTTCCTTTCCTCTCTAATCCACATATATTGTGCTGTCCCCAGAATACCTTTCACTTCATAGTTATGCAGGTCTAGGCCCTGAATTCCTTGTTACCCCTCAATGATATAATACTTTTCTCCAACAAAATGTCAACTGATGAAACTGCACAAAGGGAAATAATTTTCCTGAACTGGAAAAACTTGACAGATCTTGAGGTAGTAACTGAAAAGCGCACTGAATAACTTATCAGTATACTCTGATATGGTCTGATATTCAGCCTCTTCTGAGCCTCAGCTTTAAGTACATCAAATAAGAATGTCAGCTAAAACAACATTTCATCTCTGAGATTTTCTATACCAATACTTTGATAAAATCCAAACTCTCGGGTCTTGAGTTACATATGTGTATATGTATATATTTGTTTATATGCAACCTGTTGTATATGTGTAACTTATAGACTGAGGTCATTTTTGTGTTGTTGAAAGGCAGAAGCTTAGAGAAGAGGCAGAACTGCTAAGGCTTAGTTTCTTGTACATTTTGATGCAAGATTTTACTTGAAACAAGAATCATCCATGTTATCAGCATCTGGGCCAACCCACTGCACAACTTCAGGAAGTACTACCATTCACACTGTTGCCATTGACAGAAGTGAGAACAACGCTCCCAGGAACTCTACGGTGCAGTGCCCTGATCAACATATGAAACTGCAGGATTACAGCTATTTCAAATGCATCTAATCTATTTCCTCTGTAAACATTTTTATCCTATCCCATTCAAGAAAAAAACTTCTGAGAAGGTAGAGCTTTGCTTGTATTATTTCAGTCTTGTCACTTCTAGCCTTTTTATTAATCCATAATCTAAAGTCAACTCCCTAATATCTTCATGTTCTCCTAAAAGCTTAGAGCACACATGAAAATTCATTATCATTTCCTTACTGGATATAATTCGTGATTCCATGCAAGATTCACAAATAAGGCCTTCCCTACTAAAACTACTTATAAGAAGCAAACATAACATAGAAAGAACAGTTTATGACTACAATTCACTGCTTAGTTTTCAGCGATTAATATACAAAAAAATGGAAAACATAACATCATGTATTTTAATGCAACATTAAATTATTATTCAGAAAAGGATATGAATATCATATAAACCTAGATATAAGACTAAACCTGAAATGAAAAGACATACTTGCATCTTAAAGTTACTGTCAAAAATTTTTAAAGGTTATAATCGGAAAACTTGAGTTGAAAAGTAATATAGTCTTATTCAAATATTCTCTTTCAATCTTTGCTTCTTGCTTGCAATTAAAAAATTAACTACAAAATAATATAGCATAATATACATTTCTGCAAGTTAAGGACATCTTACCTTTGCTTACATATATCTCTGATTGATGCTGCTTTAGCAATCAGTTTCTCCCATTGGACCTCCTTGCCCACAGAGAGAGAAGGCACATCAGACATGGCCATGAAACGCTGCAGTTCAGGATAGACACGATCCTAAAAATGCAATTTTACAAAAAAAGGTAATTTCCCAACTTGAGTTGAATAATCATTATCTCCTTTTTTGCAGGATTTTCACCTCTAAATCCTCTATTTGCATTGCAAATTTTATTTCTTCTAATCAGCAAAGAAGAATGCTGTTGTGATTACTGAGGATTTTCTTACAAACCCATGTACGTTCAATTTCATAAAACAAGAAGAAAGTGACTAAATCTCACCTTAATTACAATGGCGCTAATCACTTATAACCATATTTCTATTACTTTCTCAAGCAAAAGGAAAGATAAATTTCAGATATAACAAAATAAGATTTCCTATTCTCAGAGAGTCAATCACACCTGACTGCATTACAGATCAAAGGCAACTCAATAAATCAAAATTTCTCAACATAATCATTGATGCCACTCACTAATACCATTAAATCAAAGTACTGTCACACAAAATGACATAATTATTTTTCTTCAGGGAAAGGAACATGTTTAATACTCTTACAAGTGTATTACCTGCTTTTCCCACAAAGATGTCAACAAGCGCAAAGTGACAGCTCTTAGCTGTGGGGTGGTTCCAAGCAATTGGATTACTCGTAGAATCTGTCCTACGCACACCTAGAAAATATTGAAGAAACTCTGGTTTCAAAAATGTCTGTAACCTCAAGGTTACCAACAGCATTTTTAAACCCCTTTTATCATTATGAAATAAAGACTGAAATGGAAGCTTACTGTAACATTACCCATCTTCTCAGAGAATAGGAGATAGTTTTGGGAGGGGCTACCTAGCAATCCTGGGAACATACAGACCTCACCTTAAGGAATAGCCAATGTGCAAACTTGGATATTAAGTAATTCAAAATAATTAATTCTTATATATTATAATAAATGCTTTTGCCTTTAGGTATTACTTCCAATAAAACATAAACCAACAAGGGAAGTAGTGATCATGGCAAAATTTAGGGCTCAAAATTCAAAATATCAAAAAGAATTCAATGTCTCTCTTTTTTTCCTCCCAAGTAAATTGGGTTATATACTAACCTTGTGAACACCAAGCATAGGTAAAGTATATAATATATCATTGTATAATATAGGTTCCAGTGGTCTTCCCAATTTGAACATCAAAACTGGAATGAGATTTGGCACCTATAATGAATTTAAAAAATATATTAATTATGTCTTGTTCCAAAAGAAAGTAATCAATAAAGTAATATTTATCTCTTTTCTTATTCCAACAAATATGAATATGAATGAATTAGAAGACCTAGAAAAAAATGTCAGATAGCAATTAGTATTTCTTGCTAAAGGTAATTTCATACTACTAGGATTCCATATCTTTTATAATTAGCTGCCAAACACCAATCAAAAAGTGTTTTCCTTAAACAACTATGGCATTAACTCTACACAACACAAGTAGTTAAAATATGTCCTGCCTCAAAGAAGTTCACAGCTCTAGTGAACCACCAACCCTAAAGATACACAATATAATATTCCTCATAGTGAAATACATAATTAGGTTACTGCAATATGAAATAATTTAAATCCATGTACTATAAAAAGAACTAGTGGACAAAAATTTCCCTCCAGGTCCCCATTTCAATTTCTATGCATAACAATACAATGAAAAAAAGCAGTTCATGGATAAAAAGATTTAATATTGTTAAAATGGCAGTATTTCCCAAATTGATCTAAAATTGAACACATTTCCTATCAAAATCCCGGCTGACTTAATTTGCAAAAATGGAGAGGCTTATCTTAAAACTTATATGTAAAAGCATGCAACCCTAAAGGCTAAAATAATCCGAAAAATGAAAAATAAAGTTTAAGGACTCAAACTCCCCAATCCAAATTTACTACAAAGCTATCATAATCAAAGCACTGTTATATTGGCATAAGGTTAGAAATACATATCAATGGAATAGATTTCAGAGTCCAGAAATGAATGCTTACATTTATAATCAATTGATTTTCAAAGAATATGCCAAAAAAAAAATGGAGAAAAGAAGAATCTCTTGAAATAGTACTGGATTTCAACAATTAGATATTCACATGCAAAAGAATGAAGTTGGACTTCCTTCTCACACCCTTGTAAAAAAGTTAACTCAAAATCAATTTTAGACCTAAATATAAGAGCTAAAAATATAAAATTCTTTAAGAAAATATAGAAGTAAATTTCTATGACAGGTTAGGCAAAGTTGTCTTAGATATGACACCAAAAGCAGAAGTATCAAAAATACATATTTCATCAAAGTAAAAATGTTTGTCCTTCAAAAGACACAATAAAGAAAGTAAAAACACAACTACAGACTGGGAAAAAATATTTTCAAACCATGTATCTAATAAGAGACTTGTATCTAGAATATATATTTAAAAAAAAAAAACTCTTACAGCTCAATAATCAAAAGACAACCTAATTTTAAAAGGGCAAAGAATCCAAACACACATTTTTCCAAAGAAGATAAACAGATGGTCAATACTGACAGGAAAATATGCTCTACGTCATTAGCCATGACGTAATACAAATGAAAACCACATGAGATACCACTTTATACACAATGAGAAAGCTATGATCAAAAAGACAGACAATAACAAGTGCTGCTGAGGATGTGAAGAAATTTGAACCTTCAATCACTGCTGGTGGGAATGTAAAGTAGTACAGCCCCTGTGGAAAACAATCGGGCAGTTCCTTAAATGGTTAAACACAGAATCAGCATACGATGTAGCAATGCTATTTCTAGGTATCTACGGAAAGGAAAAGAAAACGTGTATCTATATAAAATCTTGTAAATGAATGCTCTCATTGTTTTTTTGTTGTTGTTTGTTTGTTTTTGAGACAGGGTCTCCCTTTGTGACTCTAGCTAGGGTGCAGCGGCATCATCATAGCTCCCTGCAACCTCAAACTCCTGGGCTCAAGTGATCCTCTTGCCTCAGCCTCCCGAGTAGCAGGGACTACAGGTGCATGCCACCAAGTCTGGCTAATAAATGAATGTTTATAACAGCATTATTCACAATGGCCAAAAAGTGGAAAAAACTCAAATGTCCACCAAATAATGAATGGATAAATAAAATGTAGTAGCCATAAAATGGAATATTATTCAGCCATAAAAAGAAGTGAAGTATTGACACATGCTACAACATGGATGAACCTTGAAAACATCATGCTAAGTGAAAAAAGCCAGTCATAAGAAACTGCATGTTGTATGATCCCATTTATATGAATGGAGTGCCCAGAATAAGCAAATCTATACAGACAGAAAGTAGATTAGTGGTGGCCTAGGACTTAGGGCGGGAGAAAGCCAAGGAGGGTGAAATGGCGAGAAACTGCTAATGGTTATGAGGTTTCTTTCAGGGATGATGAAATGTTCTCAAATTCAAGGAAGGTGGATAGGGAAAGATTTGTTAAAGGACACAAAATTACAGCTGGATAGGAGGAATAAGTTCTTATTCCACTGTGGGATGACTATAGGTAACAATAATATATAGCTTCAAATGGCTATAAGGATGATATTAAGTGTTCCCAATACAAATAAATGATAAATGTTTGAGACAATGGATAGGCTAATTAACCCTGATCTGATCACTACATACCCCATGAATATGTATGATTATTATTTATCAATAAAAAAGATAAAATCAAATTTTTAAAAAGTAACAAACATACAAGAACGTCATGTTCAAAATATGTAGCAAATAAAAACTGTGGATGATTTGGGCACTTGAAGAAATACAAAGAAAGAGAATCCATTTGATCTTGATACGCATGATATCCTAACAGCACTAGGGGTTTGGTGAATACTGTCTTTTCTATGAATCCATTTGATAATTAGTTTCACAATTAATAGTAATTACATGAAAACTACTTTTAAAAATTCAATTCAAAATCATTTAATAAATATCTACCATGAACAAGGCAATTAACTTGATAGCATAAAATGTAGTGCCAAAAGAGTTATTTTCCATATGCTGCATTTCAAAGGTTTGTTGTCCAATACAGTCATCCCTCAGTATCTGCAGGGGATTGGTTCCAGGACATACACCAACACACAAATGTGTGGATATCAAAATTCTCAGAGGCTCAATTCCCTTATATAAAATGGCATAGTATTTGCATGTATCCTATACATATCTTCTTGCATACTTTAAATCATGTCTAAATTAGCATACCTAATAAAATATAAACCCTATGTAAACAATTATACTGTAGTTCTTATTTGTATTACTTTTTTTTTTTGTATTGTTATTTTTATTGTTTTTATTTTTCCAAATACTGTGATTGGTTGACTCTGTGGATATGGAACCCACTGATACAGAGGTCCAACTGTATTTATTAATTTCCTCTATCTGTTTAATTCTTAGGAAGTCCGTTCCTTCTAGGCCTAGAAGACATCTACTTTAATTCAATTTTTTTTAAAAAAATCCTCTTAACCTAACCACCAAAGGTGACAGTTAAACATTAATTCATTAATGACCCTGACCATGATCTACCATGGCAGCTTACAGAGCTACACATATAATGGCTACAGCTTCACAACACACAGCCAGAATTTATGATGTTCTGAACAAGTACAAGGGCTTGATTGGAACAGAAATTCTATCACTCTCTCCTTGGGTAAATGAAGGGAGACAAATTTTAGAATTGGCTTATTTCCCATTTTAATTAAAAACAAAAGGTTATCTTAGATTGGCTTGCACTGGTCTCAATGAATTATCCCCTTCTGGGAAGATTTCTACCAATGTTCTGACAGATTCTTAGTTCTGAGAAGGACAATCAGTACATTTAGTAGCATTTTATAAAATAATGTATTTAGTTGTGTGGCTTTTTAAACAAATATTTTAATTATATTGTCAGGAGAGAAATAAAGTACTATGTTTATGCCTAAAAGTTACAGTTCCTTTACAAGCCTTGGTCCTAATAAAGCATATAAAAGTGTGTGTTTTTCCCTGGCCAGTTCAGAAATAAAATGGTAAAATTTTACAGTAAATAATCTTAATACAGTAGCTGAGGCACAATGGCCCAAATTAAGTCCCAATTAAATGCAAAGAATAAAACAGGGATTACTTCACTAGGAAAACACAGATATATATATATATGGAAATATTTTTTTCATAAAGTATGGGCTGATATTTTCCTGGTGAAATAACATATATATGTATTTATTAAATATTTCCTGGAGATGTCATTACCAGCTCTTGATTCTCCTGCTCTTGAACCTTCTGCTCTACAGAGGTAGAAAAGAGAATGAATGCTTGGACTTTACCTTAAATTTTTAAATAACTGTAAGTACCTTCTAATTGACTATGTCAAGACTTGGCTTCATAAAAATCAATGCTTTCTTCTCACTCTTTCATAGTTTAAGTCCTTGATAAATAAGTTAATTTAGAAGCATGAGATTGTTGTAGGACCCTCCCCCATAAGACTATCAGCAAATTTCTCAGTAGAAATCTTGCAAGCCAGAAGGAAGTGAGATAATATATTCAAAGGGCTCAATGAAAAAACAAAAACAAAACTGCCAACCAAGAATACATTTGGCAAAACTAACCTTCAAAAATGAAGGAGAAATAGACATTCCCAGATAACAAAAGTTGAGAGTTCATCACCACTAAAACTGTCTTAGAAAAAATGCTAAAGAGAGTCTCAGGATGAAAATGAAAGGACACTAGACAGCAACAGGAATGCATAAGAAAGTATAGAGTTTGCTGGTAAAAGTAAGTACATAGACAAACACAGAATCCTGTAATACTGTCACAATGGTGCATAAATCACTTTTAATTCTGGTTTAGGAGTTAGAAGACAGAAGTATAAATAATCATAACTATAAAAATATATAAATGATGCACAGTATAAAAAAAGATGTAATTTGTGACACCAGTAACATAAAGAGGCAGAAGTGAAAGAGTTTATGTGTGTGACTGAAGTTTATGTAATTTGTTATTAACTTAAAATATTGTTACATGATATTTATGTAAGCCCCATGATAACCATAAAGAAAATACACATAGTAGACATACAAAAGAAAATGAGTGAGAAAGCAAAGCATATCCCTACAAAATCCATGAAACTTAAAGGAAGATAGCAAGAGTAGAGATAAAATAGCTCCAAGATGGACAAAAAGCAATTAACAAAATGGCAATAGTAAGTCCTTCCTACCACGAATTACTTCAAATGTAAATGGATTAAACTTCCCAAAAGAAATAGAGTGGTTGAATGGCTTTTTTAAAAAAGGAAGGAAAAAAAAAACTATATGCTGTCCACAAAGGACTCACTTTAGAGTTAAGGACACACATAGGTTAAAAGTGTAAGGATATTCTATATAAACGGTAACCAAAAGAGAGAAGTGGCCATACCTATAGGAGACAAAATAGACGTTAAGTCAAAAACCATCACAAGAGACAAAGAAGGACATTATATAATGATAAATGGGTCAATTCACCAGGAAGAAGTAACAATTATAAATATATATATGCAGCAAACATCACAGCATGCAAATACATGAAGCAAACATTGACAGAACCAAAAGGGGAAATAGACAGCAATACAAAAATAGTAGAAGATTTCAATATTCCACTTTTAATTATGAATAGAATATCCAGGAAAAAAAGATCAATAAGAAGACTTGAACAATGCTATAGACCAAATGGTCCATATAGACTATTCCACCTAAAAGCAGCATGTTCTTATCAATCACACACAAAACATTCTCCAAGATAGCTTTCATGTTAGATCACAAATAAGTCTTAACAAATTTAAGAAGACCGAAATCATACCAAGTTTTCTTTCCAACCACAATAGAATGCAGAAATCAATAATGAAAGGAAAACTACAAAATTCACAAATATGTAGAAATAAAATTAATTAAACAACCAATGGTCAAAGAAGAAATCAAAAGGAAAAGTAGAAATTTCGTGATACAAAAATACAACATATCAAAATTTGTGGAATGCAGCAAAAGCAGTGCTAAGACGATTTTTATAGTAGTAAATGCCTACATCAAAAAAAAAAAATCTCAAATAACCTAACTTTACACCTCAAGAAACTAGGAAAAGTTAGCAGAAGGAAGCACATAGAGTTTTTTTTAAAGATCAACAAAATTGACAAACCTCTAGCTAGATTAAGCAACAAAAGAGAAGACACATTAAAATCAGAAATGAAAGAGGAGACATCACAACTATGCCATATAAATAAAAGTGATTATAAGAGACTACCATAAATAATTATGTATCAACAAACTGGATAATCTAGAAGAAATGAATAAATTCCAAGAAAGATACAACCTACAGACTGATTCATGATGAAATAGAAAATCTGAACAAACCTATAACTAGTAAAAAGAATGAATCATTAATCAAAAACCTCCCAAGAAAGGAAAGCCCAGGACCAAACCTCCTAAGCTCTTGCGGAAAAAAACTGAAGAAAATGGAATACTTCCAAACTCATTTTATGAGGCCAGCATTACTCTGATACCAAAGCCAGACAAAGGCACTACAAGAAAGAAAGCTACAGGACAATATTCCCAATGAATACAGACACAGAAAACCTCAGCAAAATACCAGCAAACTGAATTCAACAGCACATTAAAAGGATCATACATGTGACCAAGTGAGATTCACCCATGGGATGCAAGGATGGTTCAGCATACGAAAATCAAACAATGTGAGAGACTACAATAACACTACAAAGGATAAAAATCACATGACTATCTCAACAGATGCAGAAAAAGCATTTCACAAAATTGAATGCCCTTTCATAATAACAAACACTGAACAAACTAGAAATAGAAGGAAATTAACTCAACATAAAGGCCATATACAAAAAAACCCACAGCTAACATACTGAATGGTGAAATATCAGCTTTTCCTCTAAGGTCAGGAACAAAGCAAGGATATTCACTCTCATCACATCTACTCAATACTGGAAGTCCTAATCAGAGAAATTAAGCAAGAAATGAAATGCATCCAAATCAGAAAGAAAGAAGTAAAATTATCTGTTTGTAGATGACATGATTTTTGCAGAAAACCCTAAAGATTCCAATAAAAAGCTGTCATAACTAACAAAGTTAGCAAAGCTGTAGGATATAAAAGCAACAGACAAAAATCAGTTGCTTTTATACATTAAAAATAATCAAAAAAATTTTTAAAACAATCTCATTTATAATAGCATCAAAAAGAATAAAATCATTGTTAATAAACTTAACTAAGGAGGTGAAAGACTTGTATGGTGAAACTTTCTGAAAGAAATTAAGGAAGACACAAACAAATGGAAAGAGAGTGCCTGTTCATGGATTGGAAGACTTAATATTGTTAAACTGTCCATACTACCCAAAGCAATCTATAGATTCAAAGCAATCCCTATCAAAATCCCAATGGCACTTTTTTCCAGAAATTAGAAAAAAACACAGGGGAAAAGTTGCATAACATTGGTCTTGACAATGGTTTCTCGGACATGACACCAAAAGCAAAGGTGACAAAAACAAAAATAGACAAGTAGATTACATTAAACTAAAGAGCTTCTCTGCAGCAAAGGAAACAATCAACAGAGTGAAAAGGCGACCTACAGAATTGGAGAAAACATTTGCAAACCATTTATCTGATAATGGGTTAATACCCAAAATCTATAAGGAATTCCCACAACTCAATAACAACAAATAACCCAATTTAAAAAGGGACAAAGGACTTGAATAGACATTTCTCCAAAAAAGACACACAAATAGCCAACAGGTATATTAAAAGATGCTAATCTTTTCATCATCACTAATCATCAAAGAAACATAAATCAAAATCATAATGAGATGTAACCTCAGACCTGGCAGGAGGCCATTATCAAAAGAACAGAAAATAAGAAGTGTTGAGGATACATTATAGAAAGATTGGAACCCTGGTGCACCGTTGGTGGGAATGTAAAATAGCGTGGCCACTATGGAAAACAATATTGAGGTTCCTTGAAAAAAGTAAAAATAAAACTACCATATGGTCCAGCGATCCCACTTGTGGGTATTTATCTAAAATAACTGAAATCAGGAGCTTGAGGAGATATTTGCACTGCCACATTCATTGCAGCATTATTCACATTAGTCAAGAAATGGAAACAATCTAAATGTCCATTGATGAATGAATAAACACAGTATAACAGAGGCAGATCATGGTATGTTATTCATCTTTTAAAAAGAAGGAAATCCTGTTGTACGCTACAATTTAGATGAACCTTGAGAACATTATGCTAAGTGAAATAATCCACTCACAGAAGGATCAATACTGCATGATTCCATTTATATGAAGTATCTAAAGTAGTCAAACTCTCAGAAGCACAAAGTACTACGGTCAATAAATATGAAATGTACAATTTTGAATCAAAAGTTTATTATATTTCAACAAAAAGCAGTAAAATTAATCAAAGTATGTGTTTAAACTAGCAACACAGTTTTGTCATCTTAACGATAGTTTGTTTATGCCAGCAGCAAAGAAGCCTAGAGAGCAAGTGGCGATGAAATCATGAAAGGCATTTTCCACAGCTTGTTGATCAGTGAATATTTTTCCTGGCAAGTAGTAGTCCAGATTGGATGTTAAATGACCAGAAGACATAGTACTAGTAGGCCAAAGAGTAGGAAGCAGGTAAGTCAGCCACAGAGCCCAGCAAAGACTCAATGGAGGAATGAGACTGAGGGCAGATTTCCTGCCCAAAGATGACAATTGATGGCCAGGAAACAAAGTCTGATCATGCTTCTCCCCAGATTTCTAGATCAGGCTATTTTTCAAGACACATCTCTTCCTTCCTCCTGTCCACTGGACGTTGCATAATTATGTTCCTCCTTTTTTTAATCTGATAGTTCAACTATTCATATACTGAAATATTTACAACCATGAAAAATAATGTTTAAGGATAGGGTAATTGTTTGCCCTTCTAAATATTGTTTGTGACTCTAACTTCATGTACACCTTTACTCTAGTATACTTTGGGTCATAGTTATTCATTCTCACACACTAGCCTGTGAACGCCTTACAGATGGGAACCCTGCTCCTATTCCTCTTGCACTGGCCTAGGACCACAAATATAACAAGTACTTAGTTAAACACAACCTAAACTGAAGAATAACTGAAAAAAGAAGAAAAGGTTAACAAAGTATATGTATTGAGACTCGCTACTTCTGCCACAGCCACAAAGAAAAACCTGCCAGACATTCCATCACTCTTACTACCTCCTTGAAAATTCCACTTGAAGAATTATTGTTCTTCACCATTTTAGGTTTTTATTCCACTGCAGAGACCATGAAGCCATTTCCAGCCAAGTATAACCAATCACAGGAGTATTTCTAAATATATATTTACATTTATATTGAGGAAGTGAGCATTGGGAATATTTAGTGCCTCGGTGCTATTCAACACAATCGCCACTAGCCACATGTGGCTCCTGAGCATTTGAAATGTGGTTAGTCTGAATTGAGATGTGCTATAAGGGTAAAATACATACCAGATTTGGAAAGTTTAGTATAAAAAACAAAATATTTCAGTAATAATGTTAAGTTGATTACATTTGAAATAATATTTTAGATATATGGGTTAAATAAAACATAATAATTTAAAAATAATTTAATCCATTTGTTTTTATTTAATATTTTTTAAACCTACTTACCAAAATATATAAACCTACAAATACAGCTCACATTTTACTTCTATTGAACGGCACAATTCTCTACCCCCTTTTTACACCTAAATGTTAAAACAGGCACACACATACAGATAACAGTTAATGTCTCTCTTTTCATGCACTTGGGGAGTAAAGTATGATGATAGCTCCACATGGGCATGGAGCACATCTGTTTAGCTAAATAGCATAGCATTGCTCCTGAAATATAAGGTAGCAGATAAATAATTGTGAAATATTGGTCTGTGTCTCTATTTTTGTGCCAGTAACATGCTATTTTGGTTACTATAGCCCTGTTAGTATAGCTTAAAGTGATGCCTCCAGATTTGTTCCTTTTGCTTAAGGTTGCTTTGGCTATTCAGGCTCTTTTCTAGTTCCAAATGAAGCATAAAACAGAGAATCCAGATATAAAACCATTCACATACAGCCAATTGATCTCTGACAAAACAGACAACAATATACACTGGAGAAAAGAAGCCCTATTCAATAAATGGTGCTGGGAAAATTGGATAGTCACGTGTAGAAGATTAAAACAGGATCCATATCAATTACCACTCACAAAAATTAATTCAAGATGGACAACAAAATTAAATCCAAGGCATGAAACTATAGAATTCTAGAAGAAAATGTTGGAAAACCTCTTCTAGAATAGGCCTAGGCAATCACAGCAACAATAAAAATAAATAAATGGGACTTGATTACATTAAAAAGCTTCTGTACAACCAAGGAAACAATCAACAGAGCAACTAGACAACCTACAGAATAGTAGAAAATATTTGCATGCTATACATCCAATAAAGGGCTAATAACCAGAATCTACAAACAACTGAAGCAAATCAGCAAGAAAGAAATCAAACAACCCTGTTAAAAAGTGGACAAAAGATATGAACAGAAGCTTTTCAAAAGAAGATAGACTGATGCCCAATAAATGTATGAAAAAATACTCAACATCACTAACCATCATAGAAAGGCAAATCAAAACCACAATGAGATAGATATCACCTAACCATGGTTGAGAATGGCTTTT
Organism: Lepilemur ruficaudatus; assembly: GCA_963574885.1. NCBI lineage: Eukaryota > Metazoa > Chordata > Mammalia > Primates > Lepilemuridae > Lepilemur > Lepilemur ruficaudatus. Next base: position 7,664 of record CAUYRT010011237.1, on the reverse strand, counting down.
ATCAAAAAGTCCCAAAACAACAGATGCAGGTGTGGATGTGGAGACAAAGGAATGCTTATACACTGTTGGTGAGACTGCAAACTAGTGCAACCTGTGTGAAAAACAGTATGGAAATTCCTCAAATAAATAAATGTAGACTTACTGTTTCATCCAGCAATCCCACTATTGCAAAAATAGTATGGAGATTCCTCAAAGAACAAAAAGTAGACCTACCATTTCACCCAGCAATCCCACTATTGGGTATTTACCCAAAGGGAAAAAAGTCATTTTATCAAAAAGACACTTGCACTAGAATGTTTATTGCAGCACAATTCACAATCACAAAGATGTGAAATCAACCCAAGTGCCTATCAATTCACGAGTGGATTAATAAAATGTGGTATATGTATACCACAGAGTACTACTCAGCCATAAAAAATGAATTAATACTTTTTGCAACAATCTGGATGGAACTGGAGACCACCGTCCTAAGTATCACAAGAATGGGGAAAAAAATACCACATGTACTCACTATTAAATTGGAACTAACCAATCAGCACTCATGTGCACAGTAAAATTCAATGGAAATCATGCAGGTGGGAGGGGGTAGGAGGGGATGGGTTAAATCATACCTAATGGGTACAACGTACACTATCTGGGTGACGGACACACTTACAACTTTGACTCAAGCAGTATAAAAGCCATCCATGTAACCAAAACATTTGTACCCCTGTAATATTTTGAAATTAAAAAAAAAATAATTGTGAAACAAATAAAAAGCACTACAAAAATAAACTGTAATTTTAATAATATAACTTATTAAGCACTGATTATAAACTGGATACTGTATCCTGGATTATCTCATTTAATCTACATGATGAATTCAGTGAGGTAGATGCTTTTATGATTCTAATTTTAGAGATGAGATAACAGACACATGTAGAATTATAACAGTATCTCTAATATATTTTGAAATATTATAAGAAACTAAACAATTCCGATTAGATAATCTATACAGGAGGTTCAAACAACTTTCTTCAAACAGTCAATCTTTATTGGATGCCTTCTATTGCATGGTGTTATACTAAGTACTGTGACACTAAAAGAAATCACAGATTAACGCAACCAAAACAGAAACATGCATAGGCTAAATCCTGTTACAAATAAATACCACTGCAATTATTCCATATGCTACCAAAATACTAACAAACCTAACAATTAGCTAATAATCCAGTAACACAAAATTCTTGTCGAATCTAGACAATTAGTTGGAATTCAATGTAAAAAGCTCGCATTTGTGTAGCACTTTACAATATTTTTTAAGTAAAAGGCATACAAATTTATTAACATGTACACAAGGAGAACCACAAAGTGATTACCCCTATAATATTTTTTTTCATGTATAGGATCTTTTTCATCCTCACAACACCCCTGAGAGAAAGGTATTAGAGGTTGGGTGGTATCTTACAAGTACTTAGATTCATTATTTGATCCAGGGAATGCCTCCTACCAGGCTTTAATTCATGTTCTGTAGCTTGTCTTATGACTGCCTAGGATTTTGAGGGAGGGGGGTTGCAGTGGAGAGTTTTAGGCCACCTACAAAATTAATTCTGGGTTCCAGATTCCTAGCATCTTCAGAATTAATGGCTTTGGGCTGAACAAGGCATGCAGATGATATAATTTAAAATTTTCTAAAAGGCCTGAAGAGGCAGGCTCCAACTTACCGATTTTGGAGAAAGAAAAAAAAAGGCATTCAGATTTAAAATAAACCTTCATATAGAATAATTTAAATAGCACCAATCAGAGCTAAGTTATTTTTATTGGCTCATTCTTGAAAACATATTTATTAGGGCTCAAACCTTGGTCCATCTTGAAAAATAAAGCAATACTCAATACACACTAAATGGTCAACTTAATTTTTAATGAGTAAATGACATGGCAAGAATGGTCCAGGTACTCATAAATGCTAAATGTCTGGGTATGTCTTCATTGGCTTTTGAACAGTTTCAAAGAGCAGACATGAGAATTCATTAGCTCTTAGCACATATGAACCTGCTCCAAAGGCAGCCAAGAGAGTTGCCTAGCAACAGTGCATTTTGCATCTCTCATCATCCCCAAAGATGTTGCTGCAGCAGCAGCTAGGTCAAGCCTCTCATTAGCAACCTGACAAAGGGTTTCTATCTCCCATTTTACAAAATTATTTTTATTTCCAGGTGAAGTCAAAATATCTATGTATTATTCCTACAGACAATGTGTTCCCTTTCCTCTATTCTTTCTTCTTCCCAACCCCCATTTCAACAGATACGTTTTAATGAACCCATCAAAATACCTGTAACAAAAGCAGGCACCGAGAAATCCAACAGAATTTATATGCCTATTCACATCACTCTAACAGTTCCATATCTTTTGGGTAATAAAGAAAGCTTTAGAAAAATGGGGGGAAGATACTGAAATCAAACAATAGGAAGAGAAAAAATCAGTATGACTTCAAAATTAACAAAAAAATTTACCCAAATTATTTGCAATGACATCACTAACTACTTTATTTCTTCCTTGTTCCCACAAAAACTAATCTCAACCATATAGCAAAATAGCAAAAGAGGCAAAGAAAAAAAATCCAGGGTGGGAATAAACTATAACAAATAAATTGACAGTTTATAATGAATATAAAAACTCTGGTTCCCACCTGAATAACTGTGTTATAAAGCTTCACCTAAGATCAATAGCTATTCATTCACTTCCGAAATATTTCTTAAAATATTTACCATTCAGCATGGTTGCCATGCAGAACTAAAATATATACTCACATAATCCTCCTTATGTACACTCAAAGACCCTTAAAAGAAAATAAACAAAATAAGCTGATAGACTTTTCACTTCACGTATCTCAATGTGTTTAATCCAGATTTTAATATAAACCACATCCACCCTGGTCTCTGAGCTTTCATGCTATCAAGAATTTCCTTATGGAAACAATCACAGAATGTGCATCACATGCTGCAAAAGACAAAGTGTGGTCCTAATAGACACAGATTAAGAATGGTGTAATGAGGAACATTTTAAAGGCAACTGTTATCACACCAAATCAAATTAGGTAAATTTTTTAAGTGATCTGAAAGGATTATGTAATTTTTTTTCCTATGCCCCCCATTTTGTTTTTCTATGTACAAACAGCAGAGAATGAACCTTCAGAAGGATTTCCCAGAAGGGTGTCATTTACCACTAAAATATTTCATTCCAGCAGTTGAAAGACCATAAAAGGGTGAATGTCCTCCAGAGTCTCTAATAACGGTAATAGATCTTGTGTTACTATTCACAAGTGACCTCTCAGTCAGGCGATTTAATTTTTCCCCCTGCAGAACGGCTGGTTTCACACACAGTGTAATAACAGTTTTTGCACAACAAGACAATTCATCCGATTAGAAGAACTGTATTAAGTCTTTCATGAACAGCATGTGTCACAGCTTCAGCTAGGGTTTGATTTAAGGCAACCTAATACATGCATGCATGATCCCTTCATTTTTCTACTGTTTTAAAAATGATTCCTGGACTTTCTTTAGCAATTTTGCAGCCCATTGCCTGAACCTCCTTGGCTTCAAAAAATAACTAAGAACTCATCAAACGTTCACTGAGTGCTTTAAAACAGGCACCAAGAATACTCTACCAGGCAATATAAATGCATATAAGTTTCCTCCCTTCTATGTGGGTTAAGAGAAATTCCACTAATGTCTCAAAAGGGAAAAAATTTGAAAAGGGACAGAACAGACACACCTGATTATTGCAATTACTTTTATGCTTCACAACATTTCAGCAATGCACCATTACTTATAAAGACAACACTACATCACCAAGAAAAGCTTTAGCTAAAGTGAATTTTGCGACCTCTGCAAACCTCAGAAAAGCACAAAATATTTATGAGTGGAAACTAAAGGAAAAGGTGTGAAATGAACTGACCTTTACTCTACTACAATCTCTACTACAATAAATGGTTCAGCATTATTCAATGCCTGTAGCAGCCTAAACTGAAACATATCTAAATATTTCTTATTCCCATGTTGATGAAATTAGAAAAGGTTAAATCCAGAATCCCTGTACGAAAGGGCTACCATGGTAGCTGGCAGAATTCTAAGGGCTTTCCTTAACCTTACCACCTCTGATCGATGTTGATAAGCTTGGCTTACCCTTTCCGTCTCGGAATCTGAGCAGGCTCCCTGGGGAGTAGCATTTGCACTCCTCCACTACAGACCTAGGGTGGTGTCTTCACTTCTTACAGGCCCCAAAGAGATTCTCCTACTGCTCCATGTCAAGCAGTCTTTAGACTCTTGGTGCAAGTGAGATGCTTTCTTCTGGTTTACTTGTTCCATCGCCCTTAAGAATCCACATTCTTTCAGCAGAGGTCTGTATACCCCTCTAAGCAGCCCTATAAGATCAGAGACAATTCCCCTGTAGTTCTCTTGACCGTGCCACCTACATTTTGTCACAGGAAACACTAGTGTAACTTGCTTTGACAAATTCTAGGCATGCGAGCCAGTGCCTAAGTTGCAGTGCTCTCTCCTTTACAACCATCATCACAACAGCCAGCCAGCCCAGCACCCCCTTTTGGATTTTTTTAAGGCAGTCACCAATTCACTGTATCTATTTGTCCACCTCAACTGCATGGGAAACATTGCATGCTGGCTTTGGGGAGGGGTGAGAGGAGGTAGGGGGTGGGCAGGGAAGTCCCTGTCATAGGCTTGAGATCAGAGGCTAGCACTTGTGAGACTCATAGATCTCTTGCAAATTTCTACAGGGATCCTCCCTCTTCTCTTCACCGATCCTCTCATTTCCTAACTTCTATATCTTATGAGTGAGGGGTTTGGAATTACAGGAGTCTGACATCTAGGTTTACTTCTATGTTACTGCAAGTTCTATTGGGTGTTATGTCTCAAAGCTCACTTTGGTATCTCAAGGTCTCCACCGAAATTTCTATCTTAACATTTTGTTATAAAACTTCATCTCCCCTATATCTCATTACTCCTGTACTTTAGAGAAATTCTCATCTCTTGCCTGACTCTTCAGGACCTTGCTTCCAAATACTTGCCCAGGATCCCCTCCAGGAATGACTTCCCTCACCCTATACATCCCAGTTTAATATGAAACTACTTGCATTCCTGTTACCCCACTGTGACCTACCACACATCTGTGTCTTTGCATATGCTCTTCTTTCTGCCTAGAATGCGTTCCCTTCCCTCTGCTTCAAGACAATTGTGGGCCCATTCCATCATCCATGTTCTGAGGCACTTATATACCTCCACAATGACAATTACCATCTCATACTAAAGAGTAATTTTTAATGCCTCCTGCCAACCACAAAGCCCTATCATTCCTGAAGGCAAATACTTTATCCTTTTATCTTAGTGTTACCACAATCTACCATACAGGAGGTCTGCAATCAATATACATTGAAGAATTAAGTGAATGATTTGAAAATGCTTAATAAATAAAACAAAACCTAATAAAAACAAGGCACCTACACTATTTCAAGCTGAATGATAATTCCATGATGATACCACTTAACGCAGATCAAGCTGCACCTCTACTATTAAAATCTGAATGCCATTTACACTAAATACACATAAATAGAGTAAAATGCCACCAGTATAATTATCATTAATAATAATTTGCACTACTGGAAATGAGGCTGGCAATACTGAATTAGAAACAAATGTTAAAGAAATAAAATTTTATTACTTTCACGTATATACTGTAACAAACTAATTAGCCAAGCGTTGCCAAGTACCAGTCCCTGCTGATATGTCTTATGTCTTACTGAATAATTTGATTATTTTTAATTGGCACATTCATTGTACTGAGCAAATGAACAAATCCAAACCGCCTAAAAACAGTAGCTTCAACACCTGCTTATGTTTTAACTCAGCCTGTATGAAATTACCCTGAACCCTAAATTAATACAATTTCATTTAATAAGATTTTACTATTATCTAACCTAACCCAAACCCTGTCCCTACACTCCACAATGTTCCATCTATTAGTTTGCATAACACACGACAATATTGGAAAATAGTTTATTGGTTCCAGGACAGTAGGTAAATACATCTATTTATGTGTTAATTCAATCAGTCAACAAAACACGTATCAAAGCCCAGAAACTGTCCAAGGTTACTAGGAGGCAAAAACAAGAAAGACATGGTTTCCCTTGAGAAATTCCCACATGAATTCTGAATCTAATTGTATCTACTAAAAATTCTCTGTGAAGACAGCTAACATTCAAGATAACTATAAGACACTTCAAAATGCTAATTTGTCCTTATCTCATTCAGCTTTAGCACTATTTGAGTCTGTAATATAATAAAATTCAGATTATATATATTTTTATATGCTTGTTTTCTTTAGAGACAGAGGGAAAAAATACACAAATTGTCTTAAATGCACAAGTAATCCATTCCCACAAGAATGGTGGCAAGTAAGGATGACAGAACACATGGCCTCCAAAAGTGCAATCAATCTACCATAAGCCTGCCATGTAGAAATCATCCCAAGTCACTTACTTCTTAACTATGTGTCTGGCTCTACTTAGACTGTAAAACATCTACCCATCTGAAACAAACTGACTTCGGAACATCCAATTTCATTACATTAATTGTCCTGAAAATTTGCCAAAGGGTCTACTTTATTCTCTATCGTGAAAAGCTCAAACTTGCCATCGGTAGGGCAAAAGCCCATTGTACTCAACAGACAAAACGACAGCATAGGTTTCAAGACTTCTAGTAAAAGAGTTAACATGGCTGTCCAACTTTAAGAATTCCAGAGTTGGTGGGCTTCCCACCAACCCACCAAGTCATGACCCATCTCAATTACAGCTATCAGATAGAAGCTATAATTCAGATTATATGTTACCATCTTTAACTCCCCAATAAGAAAACTAATTCTGAAATACAAGAGAAAAGTATTGCTAGTGAAACTATGGTTCACAAAATAAAGAACTAATCCAGGACCTCCAGAAATGTTATTTATTCCAGTGTTTGTTCAACAATGGTACTCAAAGAGAATCGTGTAAATGTCATGTATAAAATAAAAAAATACTTCATATGTGCTAGTAACAGGCTCACTCTCTGCTTCTGTCAGTTCATTTCAAAGATGTTCTCTTTTAACTTGTATTTGTCCAGCAAGACTTACACATGAATCACCTACTCCAAGCAGCCTTCTCTGGCCCCTGTTCTGACTTAGCTGCCCCTTTCTGGGATTGCACAATACGCTGTCCTTCCCTGCATCTTAGCAGTTATCACAGGATATATTGCCCATTTTTCCTACGCACTATGAACTCCCCAATAACTGTCTTTGTATACTAAATTCCAATTAAAATGTATATCGCAAAGAGGTTCTCCATGACTATTTACTGAATAACTAATTCTCTTATGCCCTTTCAAGATCCCAAATTGACGTATATCTTGCCGAACCTTTAAATGCTTCAAACTTAATAACCAAGGCATAATTTTCTCAAATTTTGTTATTTTTCAAAATAAAGTGAATACAATGCACTTTTGTTTACTAAAAAATAATCCTTTCTTTAATTCAATGTCAGAATTGCCCAATTATGATCATTACAGACAAAAACATAAACAAGAGAGTAAGTTTTGACCATTAAGCAATAATCTCAAGTAAGTATTAGCAATAAGACATGGTGG
>CAUYRT010011234.1:0-23243 GCA_963574885.1 Lepilemur ruficaudatus | reverse complement strand
TTAATTTCTTTCTTTCTATTTATAGTAGAGATGGGGTCTCACTCTTGCTCAGGCTGGTTTTGAACTCCTGACCTTGAGCGATCCGCCCGCCTCAGCCTCCCAGAGTGCTAGGATTACAGGCGTGAGCCACCGCGCCCGGCTTGATCTTCTGAATTTTTTAAGACATAAAAAGACCAAAAATAAAATGGCATTGATGTTGTGCTTGTTATCATATACCAAGTACCATGTATGGAGTTACTCTTTGGATAAAAATATCAATCCTAAAAGTAAATATTATTTTAATCACAATATCTCCCCCACAACCAGATCTATACTGGTAATTCCCAAACCCATACTTAACCTGCATCTATATGGATTAACTCAAGATGAACAATTGGCCATTTCAGGTCCTGTTACTTGAGGTATGGGTGACAAAAATATGTGGCTGATCAGGAAGTACTAGTAATATACTTTCACTTAAGTGAGAGATCCATAAGTCAAGGAAGGCAAGAAAAGGGTTATTACATCCAGGTAGGTTGGCTAAGGTGCAAAGCAGCAGGCAGGTCATTAAATGGCTAAGTAACAAGACAAGATTCAGAGTTCAGAAGATTATAGGAGTCAACAAAATCAGTATTAATAGGCATATTTGAACTTTAGCCCTAGGACAAAGATGATCTGTTATCTGCCCTGTTTTATATGCTCTAATGGATGTTAGGAGCCTTGAGCCCATAACTGGCAATCATTGCCAGAAAGAAGCCAAATCAATTTAGTTAAACTCTGCCCCAGATAAAAACTGAAGCAAAGGTACTAAACCTCACAATTTAAACTAAATGTACCTTTTAACACCATCTCTCTACACCTCCCCCCTTGCCTTAGCAGGAACATTGTAATTTCAAGTAACTTCCTCTCTCTCTTCCATTTCTCCCTCTCTCCCTTCCTTTTTTGATTTAATCCTATTAAGGTATTCAAAAGTAGAAAATGTATCCACTGAATCCAAGGAGTTTAAAATCTAAAAGAAGAGAGTAAATATGAAAAAGTAAAACAACTAGTCCAAGAATACTAATAAACATATACAATCTCATGTAAAATAAATGTATATGAGTACTAATATACGAAAGAAGTGATCAGAGATAACTACTGTATACCTTATCATACTAGAAGGCATCATTTGGATATCATGAATTTCCAAATTTCTGAAATGTATTCAATAGGTAGTTTCTCTCTGTGAGCAGGTGTGATATATTTAGTATACCATTAATATTAAATAATCCTTTCAACCACAAGAGTTCTTAGTGAATTAGCACATTTTTATAATAATCAGTGAGGTTCACAAAAATATCTTTCAGACAGGGTAAAAGAAGGGAGGTTTAAGAAATGCAGAAAACATATCTCTAAGATTGTGAGGATACCCACTTACTCAGAAATATCCTCTGCACTTAGCACTACAAATGGCCACTATTATTTTTGCTCCATGGTACACTTGGTAGACTTCCATCTATCATCACAAAGTCATGACAGCCTAATCAATTCAAGCTAGGTTCACTTTCGCTCTTGGTTGCCTGGAGGTTGAGGTCGCCTACCCAGATGTGCTACATATTAGATTGTCATCATCATATTTTTTTGATGACAAGGATGAGCTTCCCCTTGAGTTGATTGACCTGTAGGCACTAAGGCACTCCAACATGAGAGTCACATCACAAAATTACATCAGGCTGTTAAACAAATATAATCATTTTCACATTGATTTCAGCAACCATAGGTTTCGTCAATGCTGAATTATACTCTATTTTTCCCACTTCAGATCCAAAATCGCCACATGGTTCTATCAGATTAATTCACCTCATTCATTTTTGTTTGTTTATTTTGCTTTTCTCTTCACAGAGGCAATTAGACTTAGCTACTTCAGGATACAATTATCAATATACTTGTCTAATTTTAGCCACACTCAAAATTCTACATTCATTTATTATTATTTACAGACACTAAATTGAATGTGTTTAGTAATTTTATATATTGTCTGTGTCTTTTTAGATATTGCAGACACATATGCATATAGATGTATATGCATGTATACATAGATACATATGTATGTGTGTATATACACATATAATTATATATACATACACACAGACATATAATTTTTTTCATAGCCATAACTTTAAGTTTCTGCCTGGGCATCAAAGCAATAATTATAAGCCACTGTTAAGGTAACTTTGCTAACTGACTAAGATGATTTTGGAAAATATGTACAAATATATGTTTTGAAGTTTATTACAAAAATACAAGATAAAATTATACATGGCATTTAAAAGACAAAATCATCACTCTCAAAATTTTTATCTGTGTGTATGTGTATTGTGTGTATTTGTGTATGTGAGAGAAATGAAATTTTCAGAGATCCACCACCTAATCTGTACATTCAAGTCTAGCTTTTGGCCAATCAATCAATTTTGACCTTCAGTTCAGGCCTAAACTTTTCCATTCCTTTCATCTCATTTGAAAAATACCAAGAGAAAATCCTGTCCTCAGGGAAGAGGAAGACAGTGTATCTGCAAAGAGCTATCTCTTTGTAGGTGTGCAAGGGGAAGTGTCAATGTAACAAATTGCTTCTGTTCAAGACCATCAATTCAAGACAAGCATGTTGAAAACTTGCCAAGATGACTCAAATGACCCATATGGTCAGATATCTGTAGAAAGAAAAGATAACATCACACACATTAGTGCTGTAGCTCTTCTTGTATTGGATATGGGTTCAGTCCTTTCCTAATGATTGGAATTAAACTGCCTACTTGCTCATGGGTTTATCACCCCAGCCTGTGAGCTTAGAAAGAAAGAAGGTGGCAAGTCAAAATTTTGTAGGGAAATTCATGAAACACTCCAACTGTTAGAAAAAAAGACTCATTTATTTTATGTAGTAGGTAGATTTTATGTGACCCATTTCATCTTTGCTAAAAATACACTTCTTGTAAATCCCCATATTTCTCTCCTTTCCTTAGGATCTTCAATTTGGCAAAAGTCAAAATATGAACTATCCATTTGGCCAATTATGAACTCTTGCCTACCAGTTGTTTTTTTAAATAATTATGGCTCTAGAAAACAACATTATGCTGTGGAGAGTTGATAAAGAATTAAGTGTTATGAATCCCATAATAACAAAAATTTAGTTTGTCATTGGGTGGGTAAAAGGTGGGAAAAAAGAGTAACAAAGTGACTACCCAGACTACCCACTATTATCTGGTGGCAGAATAGTTCAGGTCAGAACAAAATGGACTGGGAAAAACTACCATGCCTCTCTGAGACTTCACACACAAAGAAAGTATGTGGTGTACACAAGCAAGTGTATATGAATACAATCAAACATAAAAAAACTGAGCCACTGATGATGAGGCTAGAGCTGCCCAGGGTACATCTTGGTGTAGACAGTTGGCAATTTCCTACCAATAAAAATACATCATGCATCCATCTATATTTGAAGTTATTTGGGATACTGCATCAAGCACTAAAACTTGAACCAATTTTCGGAGACTTGCATTTTCTCATGCATTATATTGCCTACTAAGGAGCCAACTTAGAAAACTATATTTTTTTCAAAATAAATTCAACTAAATATTAACTTGGATGGAATTTAATAAATATTTCTTTTCAGTTATATATGACATTATTTTTATTTTTTAAGTGTACAATTAAATGGTTATTAGTGAATTTACCAAGATGTACAGTTAATCACATAAATCAGTTTTAGAGGATTTCCTTCCCCCTACTGAGACCCCTAATTCCCTTCCCCAACTACTTTTCAAGCATGTCTCTCCCCTCTACAGTGCCGACCACATTGCTCAGATGTGGGTCTACCCCCCATCCTCTGAACCCCTAGATTCTATGCTTTATGAGATCTTACTTATACTTCCACTCAAATTTAGGACCACAGAACTCTCCATATATCCTCTTGTCTATTACATTCCTATCTCCTTTCTTTTACACAGAGAATTCAAACTCTTTAGGGCACAAGAGATGAAACAAGTTGTATATTCCATAATCATTATTTTAATTTCTCCCACATTATACACACAACAGCCTCAGAAAAACAACAGCTAATACTTCCATCACACGTACAATTGCTGGAAGGAGTTTAAATTTTTTGTATATGCTTTCTAAATTTTTCTCATGTTTAACAGTCGTGCCGTATCTAAACTGACTGAGCATATAGTTAGTGCACACTGTTGTCCTTCATCTTTAACCTTTCTTCAATTTTAATTCTATAGGTAACTATACGTTTAATTCTCACTACCCTTCTCACATCAGTGTCTTTATAACCATTTTAGTTGTCTGAAGATTATTTTCTAGTATATTTCTCTGGACTGCTCAAGGGGACAAAATTCTCTAAATTCTTCTATGTTTATTGCAGTTTGCTCATGCCTTTATAACAGAAAGCTAGTTGTTCTGGCTTTCACATTGTCTCACATTTATTTTCTTTTATTGAGTATACAAAATATGTTACTCTATGTTTCTCACCAAAGCATTGCTATTGAAAATTCTAATGATAATCTAATTTTCTATTTCATGTAAATTATTTACTGTTTTTATTTTATTTTGTTTTTCTTTTAAGTTTAGTACTTTAATAGACTAAGTCTTGGGGTTGGTATTCTGCATTAAGATTCTTACGTACTCAGTGTGTTTTTTCAGTAGGAATTTCCTATTCTTTCTTTTTACTTTCAGGAAAGTTTGTTAAATATAGTTTATTTTTTCCTATGTGTTTTTTCTTTTGTCATGCTTTGGTCTTCTTCAGAAAGTCCTAGTATGTATATTTTGGATCATCTTTGCCTATCTTCAATGACTATCACTTTTTTGAATTTTTAAATTATATTCATTTCTTTTGATCTCTTAAATTGTCCTTTTAATTTAAAACATAAAAGGCATTTTCTATTCTATTTACTTGTTTCTTCTAGTTGTCATTTATTGACTTATTTTTTTTAATTTGTAATCTTATCCTGCACTTTTACATTTATTACAATAACCACATTAGGGAATCAACCTAAATATCCATTGATGGATGAATAGATAATAAAATGTGTGTGTGTGTATACACACACAATGAAATACCATTCAGCTATAAAAAAAGAAGGAAGCTGTCACTTAGGACAACACGGATGAATATGGAGGACATTATGTTCAGTGAAATAAATTAGGCAGAGAAAGACAGATACCACGTGATTATACTGATATGCAGAATCTAAAAACTTTGAACTCATAGAAGTACAGAATAGAATGATGATAATCAGGGGTTGGGACAATTGGGAGGAGGAAAGTTGGAGAAACAATGGTCAAAGGATACAAAATTTCAGTTAGGAGAAATGAGTTTAAGAGATCTGTTGTATAACATGGTGACTATAGTTAACAATATATTGTATTCTTGAAAAATGCTAAGAGAGTAGATGTGAAGCTTTTTCTCCACAAAAAAAGATCACTGTGAAGTAATGCATATGTTAATTATCTGGATTTAGTTGTTCTACAATGTTTATGTATTATACTTTAAAAGAATATGCTGCAGATGATAAATGCATAGTTTTTTGTCAATTTGAAAAATCAATAAAAACTTTGAAAATAGTTAAAAGTGATCATTACTAGGGGTGAATTTGCAGTAGACTAAAATATTGTTTACCCATTCTCACTCTAATAAGTAGCTTAAGGTCTCTGAAGTGTCCTTTTCTTTCTTTTAATTTTAAAATGATGTTTCCAAAAAAAAAGCACATATATTTGTCAAAATAACTAATTTACTCTAGCCTAGCTAAACTATTATTGAAGTGACCTTTAGCATAATGCCTGGCTCCACCACTTACTAGCTTTGTTTCCTTGGACAAGTTATTTAATGTTTCTTTGCTTCATTTTCTTTAGATGTAAAATGGAAATATAAAATAGTACCTAACTCACAGAGTAACAGTGAGGATAAATTATTTGTGAAGCACACAGACTAAAGACCAGCACATAGCAAGTATATTAATTGTTCTTATTTTATTACATACATTATTGTTGTACATGCCCTAATTACCTATGGAATTGGTAACTTGCTTGTTGAAAGTTAAATGGGATAGCAGCTACAAAACATTTTGCAAATAATAAATGCACATACAATGCAAGGTATTTTTGTGATTACAGATTGCTCTTTAGCTTTGGCAAACAGAGCCTGAATTTTCCAATCACTCTTTTTACCCTGATTCTTTTAATTTGTGGCTAGTGGATGCATCTGTCCTAAGAAGCTAATTTTAGGCAAGGCTCTTTCCCCTATAGGCATGAAAGAGTGTGAGCCTGTTTCTTTTTACAGATCTCAATAAACACATGGATCTGGTTAAGTCCCAGAGTGAAACAGTGACAGAAAGCACAATATAAAACCTGCACATTTCCTCTGTGGACTATCTATTACAATGATACAATGATATCAGCTATCCTTTGAAATAGACCATGTGGTGCATAATAACTCTCTGGTATCTCAAAATAGGCTTTCTCTAGTCATTGGCATGATAGTTTTGAGGGGCCAATATCCTGGGGAGCCAAAGAACATTGTGTTTCTTCAGACATAACCACTGTTGAGAAGGAGGCATAGCTAATAGAATTCAACCCAAAAGGATGACATAACCCTGAGGGAATAGATCTACATAATGTTTGTCATAATTTACACCCAATCTCGACAAACTATTTTTAAAAAATCAAAGAAAATATCACAAAATAACAGCCAAATGAAACAGTTTGTAGGCTTCCTCCTAATGGTGTGGTAAGTGGTTTACTGATTGAATATCTATGATAAACAAAGATTCGTTTTATATACCCTAGGAAATTTAGGCAGTCAGATATTTTATCCTTTTCTCCTATTATATTGTGGGGGGGACATCCAGGAATTAGAGATTGTGGGATGCATGAATTTCTATATTTCATAAGAAATCATGTAACCCTCCGAAATATAGTTCAGTTAAAAAAATCTTCAGAATGCCAATAATATAATATATTTACTGTCAGTGCCTTCCAAATGTAAGCATTTTCTATATACATAGCTGGCTCTGTTTTACGTGTATGTTCACCCAGTGGCCTATTTTGTACCAGAGAATTTAGTACTTAGTAGACAGCATTCTTCTGGACCAGACCAAGTCCTTTTCCCTCATGTGTTGAAGAAGGTCTGGGGTTCAGAGAGATTAATTGTCTAGTGTGTAAAAAAAATGCCTTGGCATATTGTGCTGAACAGCTATCTTGTTGAATGCATGAATGAATTAATGTTACCAAATCCATTGAAAAATTGGCATGGCACACATTTTTGGTTTTGATCCCAACTCTCTTGGTTAAAGACAATGCTCAGGCTCCAGCCATTTTTGATGATGTAATAGATTTTCAACAGAGGTCTAAAGCCACTCTAAGTGAACAGTGATTTGCATAGCTTGGTTTGTGTTGTGAGCATGAATTATACAGGCATAATTTTACTGCTATGAGTGTTCTACACTTTATGTTTTCCCCCATTGTGAACAATGGCATTTCTGTGCATTTGTCATTTCATTTTAAGTTCAACAGAACTTTGTGAGAAGTAAACGGAGCAGCTACTATGAGAAAACGGAATTTGTGGGATTATAATCCTGGTAGGAATTTGGGAATGCTTTTTTGTGTACCCTCCAAAAGTTATATTCTCTTTTATTTTTTAGAAAGGCACAAATATATTTTATGTAGAAGTATATTACCCATGTATATGTATATATAAGGTGGGGACTATAAGGATGTGCAAATCTCTTTTTTATCATAAGCTATTTGCTACTAACATTCAATGTGTCTAGACATGTTTATAGGCCTCTTCCACGAGCTTATTTATGGACAGTCTATAAAGTGTACCAGAATATGTCATACTTCAAGGGAAGAGAAAAACACTACTGAAAAGGAAAATTTTGGAAGAGAAGACTCATTTTGCTAAAAGCTTGAAGAAAAAACAGATTTGCCCAGCTGATCTCCAGTGACTTGTGTCTCCATACTTTAGGAGAAAATTTGCTGAAAAACAAAACAAAGCAAGAAGAAACCAAACCTAATATAACTGTTTTGTCACCCAAAAGTCTTTTTGAAGGCAATTCTCCTTTCTGAAAGGACCAATTATGATAACATCTGGGGACCTAATGGCAGCCACCTGAAGCAACAATGCCATCAAGAGTGGCTGTAAACTGGGTGCAGTGGCTCACGCCTATAATCCCGTCTCTATTAAAAATAGAAAGAAATTAGCTGGACAACTAAAAATATATAGAAAAAATTAGCCGGACATGGTGGTGCATGCCTGTAGTCTCAGCTACTCAGGAGGCTGAGGCAGGAGGATTGCTTGAGCTCAGGAGTGTGAGGTTGCAGTGAGCTAGGCTGATACCACAGCATTTTAGGTCAGGCAGCATAGCAAGCCTCTGTCTCCAAAAAAAAAAAAAAAAAAAAGGAGTGCCTGGAGGCATCCAGGTATTCCTGCATTTCACAGACTGGAGGTGACTTGACAACATACAGGGAGGTACTTTTGGCTTTGTGATTAGGGGAAGTCTAGCTGAGCAGTAGAAGCCTCAGAGGTCACTGAGTTTGAGAAAACTTGGCCATGGGGCACAAGAAACACCTACAAATTAAGCAAGAACAATTTTGAAAATAGTTTCAGATCTTATTCTAGAGGCTAGAGCCTGATGACTCATGTAATTATTAATAGAATTTACTCAGGTTTTTATCTCTTGTTGCAGTAGTGTAAAGATGGTGGAGCTCAGTATCTTCTAAATACAATGGATAAGGATAGCTTTAAAAATAAATTACATAGCGCTTTTTCATGCTTCCTTTTATTTAATCCTATAAAAATTAAAATATTGAGAGAATATTTTAAGTATTTACTAAATTTTAACAGATAAAGAAATTGAGCATCAGAGGCATCATTGCATAATTCAATAGTAAATGATATAAGCACGGTAAACTCAATAGTAAATGATGAAGCATAGATATGAAACCGGAGCTAAAACCAGAATCCTTGATATCTGGTTCTTAATTCACTACTTTCCGTTTTTGCAAACTCTACTCCATTAAAAATCATGAGCTTAGCTTTAGCAATACCACAGATGTAATTTTTATACAACTCAGTTATAAAAACAACAGTGTAACTAAGCACTTTTAGTGTAGAAGAATTTAATTTTTAAAATTCATAGAAATTATTGGCCTTTTTCTTCTTTTTCATTATTCAAATAATATGAGCTTACACAAACATTCCAAACCATATGGAAAATTGTAAAATGAAAATTAAGAGTTCCTAAACACCACAAACTCTCAAAATAACTTAGCTAACAGTTTATCATGGATTCATCAAAAAATATTTTATGTATAGACAATTGTATTTTTAAAACATTATCAATCAAAGAAACATATTGTAATTTTATTTTTTCTATGTTACAACAAATAATCTTGGGCATATTGCCATATATAAATTTATTGAGGGTGGCACGGTGGCTCGTGCCTGTAGTCCTAGCTAGCGCTTTGAGAGGCCGAGGCGGGAGGATTGCTCAAGACTAGCCTGAGCAAGAGTGGGACCCCCTTTCTACAAAAAATAAAAAATTTACTAGAGCGTGGTGGTGCACGCCTGTTGTCCTATCTTCTTGGGAGGCTGAGTCAGCAGGATCTCTAGAGCCCAGGTGTTTGAGGTGGCAGTGAGCTATGATGATGCCACTGCATTCTAGCCCAGGTACACAAGACTCTGTCTCAAAGTACACACACACACACACACACACACACACACACATATATATAGAGATGTGTGTTTATGTATACATTTTTCTACTATAGAGAGTGCTGCATTCAAAATTGCCGTATATGGTTTTCTAAATTTCTCAAAGTAGAATTGTTGGGCCAAAGGGAATGTGTGTTTTAAATTCTGATATTTATTGACAAAGTGCACTTTATGTATATTTTAATTTCCATCCATGACATGTGAGAGTATTTTTTTCCTTAAACCTTGGTATGTGTAATATATACATATATACATACACATATTTATATACTCATTAAATTAATTTTATTGATTTAATATGAATGCATTAATCGTAAATCAAATCAACACCTGAGCATTTTAATAACATTTAATATTTAATATAAGGTCATTTGTCCTTGTACATGGTTATAATCCTTGAAAACACCCACCTGATGCTATTTATTTAAAATGGCTATTTTTTAATATTTATTAGTGAGCTTTACGAAAATGATAAGTCTCTTGTGCATATTGTTTTTGTAAATAACAACCCTAATTTTCTTAAAAATTGTGAAAATGAAAGTACTATTACTTTAATTTATTCATGTATTTTAAAAATAAAAAGTCTACTTTAAAAATATTTCATTCACTCTGACTCCGGGAAGGTGGAGGCAAGGCAACATACATAACCTAAACATTTGTACCCCCATAATATGCTGAAATAATAATAATAACAAAAATCAGGAATAAAAAAAATAAAGTATAGAAAAGTAGGGGGGGGAATTTCATTCAGTAGCTTAGAGAAACATTTATTCCCTCAAGTATTACCAAAAAATAAATAAATAAATAAACAAAATCCTTTTATCTCTCTAGCAGTTTAAAGTTTATGTTTAAATCTTTGATCTATCTAGAATTTTACTTTTTAGTAAAAGAAATAAGGTAGGAGTACAACTTATTTTCTCCAAATGGTCTCTCTTTATATTCCATCTCTGCACCTTCCCCATAAGTGGGACTGGTCAAACAGCTGGGTCTCCCAAGATGTAACCATCTAGTTAGAGGCACCATAGCCACAATTTCATTTATGTAACTCACTCAGGAAATAATTATTCCAATTTTACTTTTTGTCCTGTGAAATGACTAAGCTTTTTCTTAATAGGGATCTCTACTGGATTATTAGTACCATTTTTATATATAATTGATTTTTGTATTTTAATTTTTATTTTTTATGTTTAATTGACAAATAATATTTGTGTGTGTGTGTATATATATATATATATATGGTACAATGTGATGTTTTGATACATGTATACATTGTTTTTAACTCCTGTGCTGACATTACTACATAGCTGAAACGTAAACTTCATCATTCTTTTTCCTTTTCCTACTAATTGTTGTTTTCATTTGGTTCATTCCTTGGAAGCTCCTTTTGAAATTCTAAGAATCTTCACCCTCGTAATACTGGAAAATGTGTATATACATTAACAGAGTGGAAGTGACTTGGAGCTAGAAGTGAATGGTGATATGTACATATGCACATATAGGGACATGATATTTCAGCATGATTTTACAGCTCTTTGGGCATGGCAGGCTGGAGGTAAGATGTACCTGGGAACTGCATAACTCTAGGCCTGCCTGGAATAGTTCTATCACCTGGACCTACATGGCAGGAATGTGAACTAAAGGCTCAGGTGATTTAATTTCTCATTTTCTCTCTCATCACTGTAATATGAATGATTTACTAAGAAGGATGCCTTTGGGGAAATACAAATGTCATAAATTATAACACTGTCTCTGTCATTTCCTATTAAGAGTCTTCTTCCCATCCTACAGAGCAGAGTAGTTTCTTTCCTTGTCACAAATCCAATAAATAAGTGTGCCGTCAGAACAGCCATAAAGACTTGAACCTCAAAGTGCTTATATGCATTTGGAAACTGCTCTAGCAGGAAGTTTAAAAGCAGGGGTCACATCCCAGTCTGTGGTTCACCTATCCCCTGTGAAACCCTGTGAAACACAAGCTAAGATACCTATTTCAAAGCTGGAGAACTGTAGCTGACCTTGGAGTGCATGGTACTTTTAGTACAATGAAGTGGTTTCTTTGTACATTCAAGGCTGGTGGAAAGAGCGTTTGCTATAGCCAGATTAAGAAGTATTCTTCTGGCTGTGATTCAGATGGATTCTAAAAGTATGATTTTCTTGGAATAAAAATGAATCCCTTAATTGTTGTCTCCCGCCGCCGCCACAGCACTCACAGTGATGTATAGCAGCGTGTTGCCTAATTTTCCATCTGCGTATTGTTTGGAAAGCGTAAAATGTATGGTGATGCGATGTGCAAATGAGTAAAGTCAGAATTTGTTTGCTTTCCTTCCTGCCTACAGACAGTCGGGGTTTTCTTATGTGCAATGCATAGAATCTGTTTGCTTGCTGTATAAGCTGTTTCAGTGAAAGTTCCAGTGCCTTTTAGAACCGGACTGCTTAGGAAACTTTTAGAAATGTATTATAGGTAAAACAGGAGGAGACGGCATTGAAGTGAGATAAAGTACATGGCAGGTTATTGGTTCTTCAGTCAGAACAGCCAAAGGCTCTAATTTTTAAACAAGTAAATAGGGAAAACTTTTCTGATTATGCCAGTTTAGATTATAGCGAGAAAAGAAAATAATTATCTGTGTTAGTAGTTTTCAGCCCCTTAAGAACCTGGAGGGGATAGACGTAGAGCAAAGGGAGTGGGATCCTTTCTCTAATATCTAACTCTTCAGTTAGGTCGGTTCCTCTCTTCTCTCTTTTACAAATTGGAAACATAACTTTTGTGTACAGAAATGGCTATCTTTCTTTTAAAAGTGTGAAAATCATTACTGAAGATGCAATATCTAAAATCATAGACCAAGCATAGAGGTGGTATCGACCTGTTTTTGGCATTTTAAAGAAATACTGGCCTCAGAAGAGGAGGACATAGTCTGCATTGCATGCGCAGCACCCCCTTTAATTAAGTTAATGCCATCAAGGAAGAGAAATATCCACCAGCAGAACACAATCCCTAAGCTTAGTTGGGGATACAATTATGATTCATTTGAAATTTAGTTTTAAAGGTGGCAATTTTCCTGATTTGATCAAGAAATAAAGCTAGATGAAGAGAAAAGATACTGAGTTACATTTATGTTTTTGCATCTCAAATTTATGACAAAATATAATAATTGGCAGATTGAACAATAATCAGGGATATATCTTTGACAAATTATTTTCTTAAAGTCTCTTATAAATAATTATCTTCTTAACGTCTTCTAGTAAGATTAGTAAGTCATATAGGAAAGCAGTAAATTGGATATTATCTATTTGAAAAATAGAATTCCACTGAGTAAGAAGATATCTGATAACTTCACTCAGCTGCACTCCCTGAATCAGCGTCAGATTTAAGGATTATTTTTATTTTAGCTCTGGATACAGCCTGTTAGAATCAGACAATTTGTGTGCCAAGTGTTGTGCTGCCTGTTTGAAGACTTCATTGGGAGAGAACCCTTTTGGCTTGCTGGAAATGGGGCAGGGCATTTCAATATTTCTGCAGTCCTTAATAATCGATGTGCAGTGTTGCACATGTGTGGCTGCATATACAACTTGAATTAGTATGCAATACTAAGGCAAAAGGTGTAATTACCTCATAAAATCTATAATTATTTGCATAGATTCACGTTTATTTAATTTGAGGAAAGGTGATTTTGACTTGCAAAGTAACTGAAGAACAGAAAGTGTTGATATTAACTGTATTTTAGCAAGAAAGTTGGAGATTTATTCACTCTGAATTTTCTCAGATATTGCAGATTTTTAGAATTTTTTCCTAAGAAGAAGGCCAGTTTTTTGTTTTGTTTTTTTTTCTTCTTAGTGGATCTAGTGAGTCCTACAACTCTGACAAAGCAATCCGAACTTACTGGCTACATTATGAAAACAGAAGAGAATAACAGCTCGTTGTCCCAGCTTTGTATTCTAGTGTTTTACCCTTTTACAGATATTCTAAAGTATTGGGGAAATCTGGTGGTCTCTGAGGAAGCATTCGGGAGCCAGGAGTACATGAGGGAATGTGATCAATGGTTAGATCTAGGGATACATGATTCCTGGCTCATCTGCCTGTGTGAAGGCTATTTCTTGCACTTGGCTTTAGAAAATGAGAAGTTCTAGGTAGCTTTTCTTTTTTAGGTCTGTGTGTTTACCCTTAAAACATCTGATATTATACTTTTGGAACACCATCATTTGTGATCTTGCAATTTAACTTTTTAAAAATAGAATATACTCTGTATTGTTTGAGAATTTTTAATAATCAAATTGTAACCAGTTATATTTTTGTCAAGAAGTTGAACTTGGATGAATTGATTAAATAATTTTACATTATATACCTACATATTCATTGAGATATTCTCTTAAACAGAGATTCTTAGCCTGAGGTACAAAGATATCATTCAGTGAACTCACAAAACTTCTAAAAAAAAAAAAAAACTTTAAGCATATAGTGTGAATGTTTTGTTTTTTCTTTAAGGAAGACACCATGACCCTTTATCAGAATTTTACTTCCAAATCATTAAGAACCATTGATTTGTAATGATTCTATTATTGTGATTACTAGTAGTTACCAGTAGCAGTATTTTGCTGATGAATTAAAATTGAAATTTGTAAAACAGATTAATTATGAAATAAATACAGATATTTTCAAGTTTATGATTATTATAAAAAGATTGCCAACATGTTATTTCCTGTATGACACATATCAAGATTACATGGAATCCCAAATACTTCTACATCAATCAATTCTTTTCCCCAAGGCTTTGGGTTTTCTTGTTTTATTTTATTTTTATTTTTTTTGCCAATAGCAGGAGAACAACATGTCTACTAGAAATTTGAGAAAAAATATTCTAAAGATGTGAAGAATAAAAATAACAATCAGTTATATAGCTTTTCCTAGCTTTCTGACACTATTTAAATTTTATATGTTTTATCTAATTTAATTCCCCAAATAATCATATAAATTAGGTATTATTATTTTCATTCCAGTTTTACAGTTGATGAAACCAACACAAAGTTGAATACCATGCCCACAAAAAATTACTAAGAAGTCTGACTATAAGTTACCACCGTAGCTACATTGCCTTGAGAATCAAAGATAACAGTACACACTTCAAGGTTCATGTCTTGGGCTGAAGTAACATGTAACTAAGTAACTAAGACCCCTTTAACATTTCCTTCCTATCAGCAACCTCAGGTCTCCCAACCCCTATTTGCATAGTAACCCCCTATCCCTCAGTCAAATCAGCAGCTTTAGTGATGTTTCAGTGTCTTCACTTGTCCTTTTTCCCTCAACATTTTCTCCAGGGACCCAAAGGTGTATCATACTTAGTTTTTCATAGTTCAAACCAACACAAACATGCCTATGAAATACACCCTTGTAGAACTCTCAGTTCACATCCTAACTTTTATAAGTATAGTTAATTCATTAATGGTCAAAAATAGAAAAAAAAGTAGCTACATTATTTAAGGATGTCATGTGTGGTATCAGGGTGTCTCTGTTTCTGTTTATTGGGGAATAGAAATTCAGTTTGACCACATGTAAGAGTAGCTATTCTCACTAAAGAGAATGGATGTCTTTGCTATCCATAGCTGCAGCATGGCTAAGAATACAGATTAACTGCAAAGCTTTCAAATAAGAGACAAGCTGAGTTAACACATACTTTTCTGATTAACAAATACAATAAGCATCCAGGAATTGCCAAGTCATACTGAAACAAATTAAAGCCTCTATAAAACTCAAATATAGAGGCTTTCCTTTGTATCAACATATCTTTCCAATTCCTGGGTAAGTGTATGTATACACATAACACTTTTAGCAATTGCTTTAGCAAAATTTGAGCACCACATGAAAATATAAAAAAAGACCCTTGGGACAAGGAGTGATAATCCCCAGCACAGCCGGTATGAGGAAGAAATCTGTCATACGCAGAAGTGAAAGGGAATTGGAGGTTGGCATAAGAACATTTTACTCTATTCTTAGTGTGTTTTATGTATCAGAACTTTGTTATATATTAATACTTTGGAGAACACAGAATAGAACCTGTGGTCATTTAATCAAAATCAAAATAATTCTTGTACAAACTTAAGAAAATATCCTTTGTAACACTGATCTCTTCTAAATTATAAAATCAGACATCTGTTGGTAGTTAAATAAAATGTGTTAAATTGAAATAGTTATAGTTAACATATTTATAGATTTGTAAAAATTATGTTATAATCTGCTTCTGATTATCCATGTAGTTCAGTTTATGTCAATAATGAAAATTGTCAATAACTATTGATGCAACAGTTGGTGTATATGATGTTCCTCTCAGTATGACTTATTGTTATGAAGATAGGTTTGGAAATATTGACAAGGTATGCCATCAGCACTATATTAACTAAAAGTTTTGCCATAAATCTTATTTATATAGGTAAGAAGTTATATATATGAGCAATTATATTTGTGAATAGCTTCACATAATTTTCATATTCAGTTCTTCACAAATGACGTCTACAATATGAACCAGAGTATCAGTAACACTTTGGGAGATTCTGAAGCAATGCAAAGACAGCTTACTACATTAATCACACATTTAAACAACAAGTAAAGGCGTAAGAAGCGAGTGAAGTGTGCCAATTACTATTTTTGTTTCTAAATAAGTCCTCTTTATTTCATGATAATTATCTCACAAATTTTATTATAACTGATTCTTGAGTTACAGTTAAATCTTGGGTTTAGAGAAACTGTTATAGCTTTGCTGTGCTTTTGATATAAAAGCTTTTGACACAAATTGACACTTAAAGTCAGATTCTCCATGACCTCACAACTAAAATTACACCTAATATAAAACTCTTGTTTTAAAAATTATTTAATAAAAATTATAACATAAGTTTTTTTCTCTCAAGACTGATAACTGTATCAAATCCAGTAGTTTAGTGTACAAAAATCTGTTACCGCATACCACCACACAACTTTATTTCATAGCTATAATTATTTTAGAATAGCATTACCTTCCATTTATGTGACTGGGTTCTCACAATGAGATAAATGTTTTATATATATATAAATATAAATATATATCTTATTCCTAAGTGTGATATAATATATTGTTTAGCCAAACATTCATTTTGAAAAATAACAATTGAGAAAAATATTGTTATTTTATCCTCCATTTGCACAAAATATTTTGACATAACCTATCTGGATAGAATTCTGTACAATATGTTTCTGATGACCTAAAATTTTGATGTTTGGATAGCAATTTTTCCATAGTTAAATCAGCTTTTAGGTTGACAGACTAAAGATTTTAAATGTAGATGGAACGCACTACGTTTATGGATACTGGTCTCAATGTTCCTATGCAGAATCAGTTTAACAGCATATGAAAGCAAGCCAGTGGAAAGATAAACAGGGTAAATAATTATAGAGCTTTAGGGCAGCAATAAAAAGATTATGTGAGCAAAAGTCAGAAGTAGTATGATGGGGGAGAAAAACAGCCTAGACAGGATTTATAACATAAAATGTTAGTTAACAGCAAGAAATACGATTTAGGAACAGATGCAAGACTCAGCCTTGAAATAAGCAGCAATTATATTTTAATATTTCTACTTACTAAGCATATACACTTGGTTGCCCCTAGAACTTATGCTTATTTTAACATGAAAGTATTATATATGTGTATATATATTATTTTATACATAATATGGATAATTTGGACTCTAAGCAGACATATTGTCCAATATGGACACTATGGACAAAGGACAATAAAACATGTTGTCCTTTTTATTTTTAAAGTAAAAACATTGAAACTAATTGGATATCTACTATAACCTCTGGGAATGGAGTTAGCAATTTCAACTAACCGTAAGTATTTCACTATTCTCTAGGTACATTCCTAATTTACTAAGTCGGCACACACACACACCCACACCCACACACACACACACACAAATCTACTTTACAATGAAGCAAGTCATAGAGAAAATTTCTTTCTATATCGAGTCTTTTTAAGCATCAGATTTAATTTAAGTGTAACCACATCAGTCTCTAAAATATATTTTTATTTTAAATTAGATACTGACTCTCAGAGATTTTTCTGTACCAAATACTTGCATATGTAACACACTTCAAAGGAATAGACTTGGCTTTTAAGGAGAAACTGAAATCCAGAGTGCTGTGTCTACTATATTGCTTAAAATTCAGAAAGTGTACTAAAAACCCATAAGTAAAACTCAAATCCCCAATTATACTACTGAGAAAGAATCAGATGGCAAAAACAATTATAAACATACATACCATATGAATATGTACTTGATGGTCAGAGAAGATAATACAAGGAAATGAAATAATGTGATTCTACTGAGTCATAATTTAAAACATTCCAGTAATCATCCATAAAAGGTTTGTGGTAATGTGAGATGTCTCCTTAGCAGAACTATCATAATTCAGGCTTAGCATTTGGCTTTGCATTGGTCATCAAGTCTGTTCCAGGTTTTATTGCATACACTATGGATTGAGTTGAAGCAACGATAGAAGCCCGTGTCCGTATTAGTCTTAATTGACCATTGACTTGGAATATACCCCAGATCCCAGAAAAAGTGACCTTGTATGGATTTCTATCATCAAAGAATTTTACTTTCTTTTGCTGATCTCATCAGTGCTCTCTCTCCTTCTCTCTCTCTCACTCTCTCAAACACCCTCCACCCCCACCTACACATACACACACAAAGCAGGCAGCTGGCCCAAACACTCTAAAGTAATACCCCTAATTAAAGCAAGTCACTTTTATCATTCAGTATACAAACTGTTATAAGATCTATCAAGAAGAGATTGTATATTGAATATCAAAGTGGATTTTCTTTTCTTGAGCTCAGACTGTGTTTCTACATTGTATGCTGGCATTGTTAATAGTGTGAAAGATGTGTGATTGATCCTTTCATATCTTCAGATCTTTGGATAATTTACAGTCATTGACATTGATGACAAAGAACAAAATAATGGGAAAATACTGACTTTTGAACTAAGTTAATTTGGTTGGACCTTGTTTTCATTTTTTTAAAAATCCCGTCTAATTTATCATGCTGAATCTTGAAGTTAAATCTATCAGAATCTTAAATTGCATTTCTTTAGGTAATAGGGCATAAGAATGTGCTAGAATATATATTTTTAAATCTAATGATGTCTCTAAAATGTCTCACTGCGGCTCTAATTCAGATTTCTTACAGAGTCTTCTTTTTTTTTTTTTGTTATTTCAGCATATTATGCAGGTGCAAAGGTTTAGGTTGCATATATTGCCTTTGCCTACCCGAGTCAGAGCTTCAAGGGCGTCCATCCTCCAGATAGTGCACACTGCATCTATTAGCTGTGTATATACCCATCCCCTGCTCCCCATCCCATCTACCTGACATCTGATGAATGTTACTACTATATGTACACTTAAGTGTTGCCCAGTTAATAACAATTTGATGGTGAATACATGTGGTGCTTGTTTTTCCATTCTTGGGATACTTCACTTAGTAGAATGGGCTCCAGTTCTATCCAGGATAATACAAGAAGTGCTAGATCACCATTGTTTTTTGTGGCTGAGTAGAACCCCATGGAATAAATATACCACATTTTACTAATCCACTCATGTATTGATGGGCACTTGGGTTGTTTCCACATTTTTGCAATTGTGAATTGTGCTACTATAAACATTTGAGTGCTGATGTCTTTTTTGTAGAATGTCTTTTTCCTTTAGATAGATGCCCAGTAATGGGATTGCTGGATCAAATTGTAGTTTTACTTTTCCCTCTTTGAGGTATCTCCATATTACTTTCCACAGAGGCTGTACTAGTTTGCAGTCCCATCAGCAGTGCAGGAGTGTTCCTATCTCTCCGCATCCACGCCAACATTTATTGTTTTGGGACTTTTTGATAGAAGCCATTCTCACTGGAGTTAAGTGATATCTCATTTTGGTTTTGATTTGCATTTCCCTAATGATTAGAAATGTTGAGCAATTTTTCACATTTGTTGGCCATTAATCTATCTATTTTTGAAAAGTTTCTGTTCATGTCCTTTGCCCCCTTTTTAATGAGGTTGTTTGATTTTTTTCTTGCTGATTTTCCTGAGTTCTATATAGATTCTAGTTATCAGCCATTTATCACATGTGTAGCATGCAAATATTTTCTCCCATTCTGTTGTCTGCTCTCATTATAGTTTCATTGGCTGTGCAGAGCTTTTTAATTTGATTAGGTCCAATTTATTTATTTTGTTATTGCTGTGATAGCCTTTGGGGTCTTCCTCATCAATTCTTTCCCTAGGCCAATGTCTATAAGAGTTTTTCCAACATTTTCTTCTATAATTATTATAGTTTCATGCCTTAGGTTTAAGTTTGTTATCCACCATGAGTTGATTTTTGTGAGAGGTAAGAGGTGCAGATCTTGTTTCAGTCTTCTACATGTGCCTATCCAATTTTCCCAGGACCATTTATTGACGAAGGATTCTTTTCCCAAGTGTATGTTTTTGTCTGCTTTGTCAAAGATTAGATGGCTACATGATGACGGTTTTATAACTGGGTTCTCAGTTCTGTTGCATTGGTCTATGTCTCTGTTCTTATGCCAGTACCATGCTATTCTTATTACTATAGCCTTGCAGTATAACTTGAAATCTGGTAAATTGATGCCTCTTAATTTGTTCTTTTTGCTTAAGGTTGCTTTTGCTATCCGGGGTCTTCTCTGGTTCCATATGAAGCATAGAATTATTTTTTCTATATCTGTGAAAAATGATGTTGGTATTTTGATAGGGATTGCATTAAATCTGTAGATCACTTTGGGTAGTATAGACATTTTAACAATGAAGATTCTGCCAACCCATGAGCATCATATGGTTTTACATCCTCTGCTACTTCCTTTCTCAGTGTTTCCTAGTTCTCCCTGTAAAGGTCTTTCAGCTCCTTAGTTAAATATATTCCTAGGTATTTTATTTTTTTGTTTCTGTTTTGAAGGTATTGAGTCTTTGATTTGGTTCTCAATTTGACTGTTGTTGGCATATAGGAATGCTACTGATTTCTGTACATTGATTTTGTAATCTGAGATTTTGCTGAATTTTTTTTATCAGCTCCAGTAGTCTAATGGCAGAATCTTTTGGTTTTCTAGATATAAGATCATATCTTCAGGAAAGGGTGAAACAAAGATTAGAGCAGAACTAAATGAAATCAATAACAATAAAAAAACGATATAGAAGATTAATGAAACAAAAAGGTGGTTCCTTGAAAAAATAAATAAAATTGACATGCCTTTTGCTAGACTAACAAGAGGCAGAAAAGAAAGGGCTCTAATAAACTCCATCAGGAATGATCATCTATGAATGCCCTAAAAACCGCTATGCACATAAACTTGAAAATGTGGAGGAAATGGACAAATTCTTAGAAAGACACAGCCTCCCTAGGCACAATCAGGAAGAAATGGAATTCCTGAACAGACTGATATCAAGTACTGAAATTGCAGAAGCCATAAAAAAAACTTTTTAAAAAGAAATGTCACACACCAGATGGTTTCACACCCAAGTTTTACCAGACCTACAAAGAAGAACTGGTGCCTATCCTGCAGAAATTATTCCACAACATTGAGAAGGAAGGAATCCTTCATAAAACACATTTATGAAGCCATCACCCTGATACCCAAACCAGGAAAGGACAAACAGCAAAAAAATAAAACTAGAGACCAATATCCCTTATGAATATAGATGCAAAAATTCTCAACAAAATATTAACAAACCTAATTCATGTGCTTATCAAAAAAATAATCCTTCACTACCAACTGGTCTTCATCCCAGAGATGCAGAGATGGTTCACTGCCGGAGCCAGCTGGTGACGTGCGGCACCTGGAGTTGGGGGGTGAGGATTAGAAATAAAAGAGACAAAACACAGATGGGAGCGGGAGGACGGAGTCTGAAGACTGCCGTGCCCTGTTTATTTTAGAAGCTTTGTTTATACAGAAGAAACAGAACTGAAAAACATTTGAGTAAGTGTTTACGTATAGAAGCCCACATACCATATCCCCTTTAGCTACACAAAGGTTCGTTAATCATTATCATAAGATCTTTGTCCAGTCAAGCCAGCAAGTAATCATTTTACATCATCTATTTCCTCTAGCCCAGGGTCCCAGGGCAGGACTTTCTGGAATCTGTGAGGCTGTTTTTCATCTAAGAATAGCTTTTCTGCTTTCTCAAGATTGAGACAAAGAACATTCCTTTACTATTCAAGCCTATACTATGGAACACTTAGTGCACCCCAGATGGGAGAGCTATGCCTATAGGGGCAGTTGCTATGTCACTAGGGACCCCAGTATTCCGGGCAGCAAGCATACCCCCAGAGGCTCCTGTGTTCAGGACAGCTCCCCATAGTTCACCATATGCAAATCTATAAGTGTAATTCACCAGAAGTAAAAACAAAGACCATATGACCCTCTTAATAGATGCAGAAAAACATTTGACAAAATTCAGCACCCTTTTAATGGGTGTTTTTAAGGGTTAAGCTTAAGAATGCTTAACAAAATAGGTGTAAAAATGATAAAAAGCCATATATGAAAAACCCTTAGCCAACACCATACTGAATGGGGAAAAATTGAAATTATTCCCACTTAGAACTGGAAAAAGACAACGTTACCCTCTATCCCCACTTCTATTCAACATAGTGCTGGAAGATCTAGCCAGAGCAATCAGAGAAGAGAAGGAAATCAAGGACATCCAAGTGGGGGCAGATACTTCTTTTTTATACATATTTTGCATAAATTACAGCTTTCTAAAAATGATTGAGATTCAAGTCATGTATTACTGTGTTCTGTGTTACGGCATAATGAGTTCTCTATTAAGAGTGCATTTGGCTCTAAGTTATCTAGAAAACATGTCCTAAAGATTGACTCTGATGGTTGGTACTTTTAGACTTCATACCTATGAAAAGGTCATAGGTTTTTCTGTTTTGTTTTGTTTTAATTAGATAAAGAACAGAAATTGCAGTCTGTTAGTTGTAAGTACTATTCATACTTTAAAACTGATAACTGAAGCAAAAAGAAATATTTTCATTTAAGTTTCCAAGCAGATATCTAGACTCTAAATCAAAAAGTATTTTCTATAAAAATTTATGTCTACAAAATTGAGGACAATGAGTATTGAAAGATATGGTCTAAAGAAGTGTTTTTTAAATTTTTTTCTGCTTTGGATTTTGTCCATCTGTGTTAATCACATCTGACTGAGACAGTTCTAATTATTTTCGGAAATGCTCAACAGTGGGAAAATGTGAAGTGCAGTGATGTTTCCTTCAGATGGACATGTAAAAATATTAAATCAAAAGTTATAGCTCCTCTCCAGTACAATGGTGACACAAACTATTAGGGTGCCATTGTCTTCCCTGACACTGACCTTGGGATGGATTCGCCAGGATTGTTGAAGTTGTATATAAACGTATCCAGTGTGATGACTCAAAACTGTGTTTCTAAACCATATTTGATTAGTCAATTAATGATAAATTATGAATTAATAGTATGCCTC
>CAUYRT010011232.1:0-33818 GCA_963574885.1 Lepilemur ruficaudatus | reverse complement strand
AGTGTGAAAGGCCAGTCTAAGAACTTCCTGTAGGGCTACTGTAGTCTTTGCAAATTCCATAAGAGAATGCTTGTCTGAGAAGGACTTTATTTCTCCCTCATAGATGAAACTTAATTTTGCCGGATAAAGAATTCTAGGTTGGGCTTTATTCTGTTTTAGAAGATTAAGGATAGGCACCCAATCGCTTCTGGCTTGTAGGGTTTCATATGAAGTCCCAGCTTTCTTAACTGTGACATGGAGACACCTACAGCACACCTGCCCATCTCACAAGGGTGAGGGATGCATGAAGGCAAGCCTCTGAAAGAAGCTGCTGGTCGTAATGTTCTGTGTGATCGTTTTTATGAACCAAACCACAATCCATTGCCAGACACTTCTTCCAATAGAAGACAGAGTCCTTTCCCTTGGCAATAATTATGACTAATATATTCCAGCATGCTTTGCATTTTCCTGGCCTTAAAATAAAACTGAACTCAAATAGGAATTCAGAAATGGTCCTTCATTCTACAGCCCTTCTTGAGTATCTCCTGTCGCAAGGCTCTGTGCTAAGTGCTCTATAGAAGACAAATATTACTGAGATTTAGTCTCCACCTGCAGGAGATCATGCCCTAGTGAAGGAGGTCAGACATTCATATGAAGTGTTTCATACCATAAGAGAGGGATAAATAAAGTTGGTAGGGAGATAGCAAGGGAACTCTGACTCTCCTAGGGTCAAAAGTGGGTGCCTCGCCTTGGTGCTGCCTCGAGCAATTGCCCCACCTGGGAAGAAGGACAAGGGAAGGTGCCCCATCTTGGTGCTGCCCCACCATGATCCTGCCCCAAGCACCCTGCCAATCTGCAAAAGAATGCAGGGAATCCCCAGCCTGCAGGCCAGGCATCCCAGGCACAATAGGATTTGGAAAGTAGAGTAATCTAAGGCTTATCATTATGTTGTTAACTGTCCATCAAAGTAGTTGAGTGGTGATGTCTGAACCATGAGGAAGGCCCAATCCAGACACTGTAAAACAAGACCCCAGGCCATACTCAGAGCCCTTTTGCCACAAAAAGGGGGCCTGTAGCCTGTGGCAAACATATCGACCTTGCCCTTCCTCAATAAACTTTGTTTCATGATTGCCTTGCTTTTGGTGTGTCTGGTCATTCTTTGGTCAAGAGCACACCAAGAACCGAGAACAGACAACTAGGACATGACATCTTGATGCTGTGGGTCCCATCCCTGTATGGGTCACCAGAAATGTTAGGGTGTGTGTTTTAGTGAGTACAGGTTTTAACAAAGATTTCTCCAGACAAAATTAGGATAGAGAGAAGAAGTTTATTTACTTTTTCGTAGGCAGAAAAAGGGCCAACATAGAAGTGAAGGAGGTGGAGAATGTTGGCAGAGAACCCAGTATTCAGGCCTTTTACTTAGAGGATGTAAAGGTTTATGGCTGCAGCCAAATTAACAGGGCACTGCAAACTGCTGCATTCACATCTTCTCTCTTAGTGGCAGGCTGATAACAGAAGCTGCAGTGGGATGTCTAAAAGTTGGCTCCCCTGCCTTTCCTTGGAGATGGGATCATCACTGGAGATGTGACCTCCCTGGAGATATGGCTGAGGCCTGAAGCTTGAACCGTGATGTTCACTCAGGAAGCCAGGGCTGCAAAAAGCAGATTCTCAAAAGCAGTTTTAAAAGAGAAGGATTTATATTTCCTTTCCATCTGTTCACATTTTTTCAGATGTTGTGAAAAACAGAACTGCCATGGGGTGCCTGCTAGTGGGAGAGCTCATAGGGTTGACCTTTAGTTGTTATTGGAAATTGTGAGGTTAGATATTTTCCTATTATTTTATTTATTTATTTATTTGCAAGGCTGCCCTTTCAAAAGTGTTAGTGAAGTTTACAAGGCAGAGTTACTTTTAATTTATTGAAATCAAGGAAAGCTCCTTGGAGGACAGAATATTTGAGTTGACCTTAAAAGTTGGCTAATATTTGAACATGTAAAGAGAATCACTAAGAAGCTGGGTGTGGTGGCACACACCTGTAGTCCCAGCTATTCCAGAGGTTAAGGCAGGAAGATTGCTTCAGCCCAGGAGTTCAAATCCAGCCTGGGCAATGTAGTGGGAACCCATCTCTACAAAAAACAGAAAGAGAGAGAAAGAACCATTTGAGCAAAGCCTTGGAGGCAGGAAAATGCAGTTGTATACACACAGGGGAGGAAGACTTTGACCTGATCCACTCAAAGATCACATGAAGAAGAGGCTGGGAAGCAGACACACACAAAGGAAAACTTGAAATTCAGCCTGATGGCTTGTTTTTTGAACAGGAAATAGAAAATTGATCTGGCAGTGGGTGACAGAATGTCCTGGAGTGGATGGAGACCCAAAGCAGACAGGATATTTTGGAGGCCATTGCAGTGGTGCAAATGTAAGGAAATGCTGAGTTAGGACAGCAACAGCAGAAACAGGGAGATATCTTGTAAGAATAGAATCCAAAAGATGTGTCAGAATAAAGAGTAGAAAAGGTCTGGGACTCTAAAATCTGGTAAGAAAATTGGGGTTTGTTTCAATATTTCAAAAGCTCCACAAATTCATCCATTCAACAAACATGGGTCACACGTGTGCCAGGAGTTGAGGATGCAGCAGGAAGCAAGATAGACAGGGTCCTCCTGGGAGGGACGCAGACCATGAACAAGGAACTCAGTGCGGAATCAAGTGAGCCCATGACAGGCAAGATGACAGCACTCCAGGGCAGGACTAGAGAGTAGAGAAGCTACTCAGGGAGGTTAGGGGCCTCTCTGAGGAGGTGGCATTTGCTGAACCTTAAACGATGAGTGTGAACGATTGAGTATTTACCCGGGTGAACTTGGGGGAAGAGCAATCTTCACAACTTTGAGTCTAAATCACTTTTTAGGGAGTTACCTTTTGGTGTCAAGATACCAAGAACCCTCTGTGGCCCCCAAACAAGGGACAATCTCTTCTTTACTATTCTATAGAGCAGACGAACTCAGTTTTCTCTTGTGTACAATGGATTTCCAACCTCTGATAAAGTCTTCCTCCCAAAGTGGCTCTGAGCCAATTTCCCATCTCTTCTTCCGAACAGCTGATCTTTGGATGTCCAAATGGGTTTTTATTAAGTTTCTCTAAAAGACTAGCCTTATAGATAACACTTAGCACCAAATGGAAGTATCCCAGAAGTTCATATACGTTGGATAAACCAGACTTGTTCATCAATATGTGACATAAGAAATGTTCCTGGACCATTTAAGAGACCACGAGGCAGTTTTTAGAATAAGACAGGTGAATTTTTCCATCCAAGGGTGAGTCAACACATCTGGTATGACAAATGCTGTTTCCTGCCTCATTCCTTGTCTGAGACCATTTGCCAAAAGCTTTTTCATGATTCAACAGTGATGATAATCTAAGCCATTCCCAATAGAGTCACTAGTGCATTGGTCCCTGGCATAAGACATCAATTTGGTTTGGTTATAAAATTCAATATTCTCTAACTCCAGAGAATTCAATTCACCTGCCATCTGGTTTTGGAAGAAAGATCTCTGGAAAAATCCTTCAGGATTAATATTTCCCATCTTCTTCCTGATCTTACTCAAGACCTTTCCATGCACACTAAAAGGTAATAATCTACCTGGAGTATTACCCTTTATTTCAAAAATGATAAGTTCATTTCACCTGGTTTACTTTGTAATACATCTATGGCTTTTCTCATTCTCTCGCCCTAACTAACAGTTTTAAGCCACGGTGAATGTTCCCTGCTCCACAGTTGAGGGCTAACACCCGTCATGTTACAGCCTAATTAATCTTAAAACACCATTTTATACTTTTGTGACCTGAAAGGTTTACAAAACACCTTCACTTAGGTTATCTTAATTTGTTCTCATGCTGGCCCTGAGAACATCCTATGAAAGTGGAAAATCATACTGCTGTCCTCATTTTACAAATAAATCTATTAAAGCCCAGAAAGGTGACTTGGTCAAGATCTGGGATCTCTTCTTCAATCCTCAGTGTGTCTCCTGCCCAAAATATTTAGAAGTCCCGTCCCCACTGCAGCCTCAGCACCCCAGACCTTCTCGCTTTCCAGCCTTGTCCAACCACATCACCATCCTCCCAACGGAGCTGCAGTTTCCAGGGTTCCCTGAGTCTGTTGTGCCCCAGAGGCCGTCACTGGCGCCGCAGAGCCCTCCCGGCCACTGTGGCTGGGCTTCGGGGAGCCTGAGGGCGCTGCAGGGATGCGCTGGAATCTGGCGTGTATGTGCTTATGTGCATCGTCTGAGGAAAACGTCTACAGCTTTCAGCAGATCCCCAAAGAGGCCCATGGCATCCCCCTCAGAGAAAAGGGCTAAAAATCAATTTCATTGCTCCAAATGTCCTCTGCACTCCTCTTTATCTATTCAATGCTGTGCTTCTTAATTTCTCTTCAGAACTTAAAACAAAGCCAACTACTGACATCGGGGCTCTACAAATTTGTTCTCTTCTTTCCAAATATTAATTCAAAAAGGGAGAAGCTAGATTATTCCTAGGGTGTCTTTTACATATGCAAATAGCATGTGATAACTTAGCCCAATTGACGGAACAATTATCTGTAAACCTTAATCACTCCCTTTGGGGTTGATGTAAATCCTTCCTTTAGCACAATGGTCCTGTGTGATAAAGATCAGAAGGAGCTGAGTAGATACATTTAACCATATTGATACAGAAATGATATCAACTAGGAAAAGAAAACCACACTCTCCTCTGTAAGAGTTGCACAATGATAAAGAGTTTAAGTAAGTTTAAAGTGTAAAAAGACAGCAGAACAGGCCAGCCCCACTGCTGGTGGGACTCAGGACATACAAACTAAGTCTCCTAAGAACAGATTTGCTTTGGGGGAGTGTTTTAGTTTGTTTTCTATTGCTTATAGCAGAATATCTAAAACAGGATAATTTAAAAAGAAATGAAATTTCAGCCAGGCATGGTGGCTCACACCTGTATTCCTAGCATTCTAGGAGGCCAAGGCAAGAGGATTGCTTGAGGTCAGGAGTTCAAGACCAGCCTGAGCAAAAGTGAGACCCCGTGTCTACAAAAAAATAGAAAAATTAGCTGGGCTTATGCTACTCAGGAGACTGAAGCAAGAGGATCACTTGAGCCCGGGAGTTTGAGGTTGCAGTGTGTTAGGATGGCCTTGAATCTCCCAATTTTCTACTGACAGCTAAAAATCAATTCTGAACTTTCCCTACTCTTTACCATCTCTGTCCCAAACTAGCAGGCAACCTTCTGGGACTCTGTTTTCACAAACACCTAAAAGAGCCCAGAAAAGAATGTAAATCTTTCTCTTTACATTTCCCCAGCTCACAGCTCTTAGTATTTGTTTTACAGCCTCAAGGTGTTCCTGAAAAGTTCCCAGACAGACTGCAGAGGTATAAACTCCAGGCCTTTGTTTCCTGCCTAAAACCAAATCTCAGGTGCAGAGATCACACACATCTCCTACAATAGGCCTGATTGCATTTCAAAGATGATCAAATCTCCAGGAACAGAAAAAGAAGCAGTCAGAAAGACAACGACACCCACTTCCCAATCTTTCTGATTTTTAACTTTTATCCTTTTCCCATACCTTACCCTTCCTTTTCTTATATGTATATAACAAAAAGGGTGCAATGTTAGGTTTGTTCCAGGTGGAAACCTGAAAAGTATGTGTAGGACAGAATGGAATTAATGGAAAACTTAGGCTTGTAAAACAATAGCCGCAGGAGTCTGGGGAGTCTCTGGACTTTGTAGTTCTAACAGACAGCTGCAGCCAGCACTCCTGCCCCTCCCTCCCTGACAGAGACAAGGCTATCCCTCCCCAGCTCTCCTGATAAGGACAAGGCCAGAGCAGAAGGATGGATGTGACTGGGGCAGAAGGGTCTCAGGAGTTGGTTGTTTACAAAAGAATTTATGACAGGCAGCTGTTCTGGCCCACTTACTCCCCGCCTCAAAAAACCCTCTATAAAACCCAAGGCTCTCCCCTTTTCTCTCATGGACACTTTTCCGCCTCCACCCATCTGCACCCAGATACTCAAAATAAACAGCATTTTGCTACACATGAGGCTTCATGTGTCTCTCAGCTCCAGACCTAACACAGTGAGCTATAATGATGTCACTGCACTCTAGCCAGGCTGACAGAGTGAGACCCTGTCTCTAAAAACAAAAAAAAGAAAGAAGCAAAATTTATTTTTTATAGTTCTGGACACTGGGAAGCCCAAGGTCAAGGGGCCACGTCTAGTGAGGGGCCTTCTTGCTGGTGGGGACTCTCTGCGGAGTCTGAGGTATCCCAGGGCATCACGTGGTGAGGGGGCTGAGCTGCTGGCTCAGGTCTCTCTTCCACCTCTTTAAGGCTACCAAGCCACTCCCGAAATACCACATTAACCCATTATTCCGTGAACAGATCAACCCATTCATCAGGGCAGAGCCCTCAAGATCCAATCACCTCTTAAAGACCCCACCTCTCAATACTGCCACATTGGGGACTAACTTTCAGCCTGAGGAGACAAATATTCAAGTCGAAGCAGGGAGCCTGGTGAGGTTAGCCCAGCGGGCGGCACCGAGAGTGCTGAGGGCAGGTGGGAGTGGGCGATGCGGCTGCTGGTTCGGACATCCAGCCACGGCCTCCTCCCAGCCTGCCAGCCCCACTGCACATGCTTTGAAGTTTTCTCAGTCTACTTGCCTGAAGGCCCTTCTGTCCACCTGTGCTAGTCCATCTTATTAGGAGGGCCCCCTGTCTCCCACTAGGAGTCTGTTGCCATTTCGGTTGCTCTGCTATTCTCTCTCCCTCTTCCATTCCTGTACCTAACTTTCCCGGGGCAGGGCCTGTCTTGAGCCCTTGGCCCGGGTGCTGGTGGCCTGTACCTCTGCTGGGAGGCAGAGTCAGCCTCCCCAGCTCCCTGCTGCCATTCATCAGCCGTCATGAATTGCCCTTTCATCTGGCTCTCCCACCCCCCCTGCCTTTCCCTGCCAGCTGCTGCTTCCAGCACATTCACCAGTGATGTGGGCACTGTCTCAGGCTGCATGCTGGCCCTCCAAAATATATGTCTGCTTCCTAATCCCTAGAGCCTGTGAAACTGACCTTACTTGGAAAGAGGATCTTTGCGGATATAACTAAGGATTTTGAGATGAGGCGATCATCTTGGATTATCCAGGTGGGCCCTGAATCCAGTGACAAGTGTCCTGACAAGGAGAGGCAGAGGGACACTGGAAGACAGAGAGGAGAAGGCAATGTGACTGCAGCAGCAGAGGTTAGAGTGACGTGGCCACAGCCAAAGGACACCTGGAGCCACAAGAAGCCAAAGAGGCGAGGAACAATTCTCCACTGGAGCCCCTGAGGGAAGTGCAGCCCCTTGACACTTGATTTTAGGCTTCAGGCCTCCAGAACTGGGGGATAATAATTTTCTTTTGTTCTAAGCCACCAGTTTGTGGCCAGCTGTTACAGCAGCCCCAGGAAACTAATCCAGGCACCTAACTTCCACCACGCTGCGTAACATCAAACAGCGAATACTTATTGGGTGCTTATAAAGCCCCAGGCGATGTGCTAAGGCCTCGCCTGGATTACTGTGTGGTCCTCAGAGGAGCGCTGCAGAGCGGGTGCTGCTGTGTCTTTATTTCACAGATGAGGAAGAATAAGTAGCACAGCCATGTCACACAGGACTCCAACCCAGGTCACCACAGCCTGTGTGCTGACCACTAGGACCCTCATGGATGCCCTTGAGTCCGTGTGGACGTACAGAGCGCAAGCTCCGCAAAGCCTCCCCTCCTCCACCCTGCAGTTGCTCCCTGCTGACCTGGCCAAGCCCAGGACCAGGCTGCCTGACCACAGCCCGCCCCTATGGCTGCCCCGCGCTCGCCCTCTGAACTCCAGGCCAGCGGTCCTCAGCTTGGGCTGCATGGACCCTTGCGGGTGGCAGAGACCTTCCAAGGAGTCGATGGGCATGAGTAGTTTTAAGAAAACCATATTTTAGTTCCTGAACTTGCGGGATCCATATTTTAGACCCTGAACTTTAAAATTCCTGAATGTAATTTACATCATTCAGCTATTACCACAGGAATGCTATTGACAAAACCACCCCAAAACTCTGTGGCTTAAAACAAAAACCATTTATTCCCATAATAACCGTGGGTGAGGCGGGGTGTCCCTTTTCAGCCTGCCCGTCTGCAGTTGGCGGGGCCAGGGCTGGCTGCGTGTGCTGTGATCAGGGCCCTGCACTTAGAACGACCCCACCACACTTGGACCCCAGTGCTCTGGAATGGCCAAGACACACGTGCGGTTTGTGAGTGAGGTGGGGTAGAGCACAAACCAGGGCCTTAGAGCCTCAGTGTGCACATGAACTTGCCTCCTCTATCTCAGGGTAGGGCTTGGGTGTCTGCTGGGGTCCTTGGGTCTCTGCCCAGTGACCACTGCTGATCTCTGCCCCTGGGGGGGAAGCCTGGACACAGGCAGGGGGAGGTCAGGGTCAGGCACACACTGTGCCTGCAGTTCCTTGGGTAGGGCAAGGCGGTGGCCGTTGCCCACCCCAGTCATGGCACATTTGGTGGGTAGTTGGTGGGGACTTCTGTTCACTTCTAATCCTGGTACCAAGCACATCCCAGCATGGAGGTGGCAACTTCTTGGGTTTCCCATCCACCCTGGGCTGGGGTGGGGAGCACCACCTCTACCCAGGGCATGGTCTCTCATGGCAACGGCAGAAGCTCTAGAGGCCAAACAAACTGGGCAAGCGCATCTCAAGCCTCTGCTTACCTTAAGTCCGCTAACTTCTCTGGGGGGAAAGCAAGTCACTAAACTGAGCCTGAGTTCATGGGCAGGAAGCACACTCCACCGCCATGAGGCCAATGCCAGGGTGTGGAGACATAATTTTATTATGGGGGAGTAGAGAAACAGGACAGATAACTCAACCTACCACAGTGCTTGTTCTAAAACAGGGTCCCCCAGTTCTCCAGTTATCCCCTCACAATGGTCCTCTCTCGACTTTACCCAAGAGGCACACGTATGGATGTTGTTTTAACCAACCATGCATTGTGTGATGATAACTCAATCCAGAAAAAAAAAGGTTAACGTTCAGAGCCTAATGTTCACAGGAAATATTTTAAAATATTATTTCAATTTATATAAATACTTGTATTATGTGGAAATATGATAGCATCAACAATGAAAGACTTTCAGGCAGAAGAATAAAAAATGGAGTAACATTCTTTAGGAATAAGTGGAAAAAAATATGAAGAGGAGGAAAAGGGCTGTAGAAAAGCTTGCTTTCTTAAAGAACAGCTGTGCTGACAGCTATCAGTGAAGTATGGCATTGAGATTGGACAGCTTTAAATCAGAAATATAGCTATTTTATTTTAAAAGATTAGTTACTATGTACTAGAAATTACATCTACATCTAATAATTGCATTTACGACTACCTAAAATTAAGCCAAAACATTTAGGTGTTAACTTAGAAATGTTAGAGCAGGTACCCAATTTCTCAAAACCCCTCTGAGGAGCAAGTCATCAAAAAAGTTCAAAGTCTATTCCTCCAGGACTGGGGAACCTTCCACTTGGATCCAACCTGTGACTCCTCAGAAACCTTATTCTCTTCCCATCCACTCTGAGCCTCACAGGTAATCATTTAAACTATTCCACATGATCTCCCTTGACTCCTTTGCTTGCCAACTCTTCCCACAGCCCTGCTTAGTGAAAAATTAACCCGGATCAATTCTGTTTGTGCTCCTCTTCCCAGACAGCTGAGCGTGGTACAGAAAAGTCCTACAAGCCATGGCATCTGTATTAGCCATGCACCTTCAAAGAAACAGACCCAACAGGAGATATAAATATATTAATACATATCTAGGAAGAGATTTATTATAAGGAATTGGCTTATGCAATTACAGAGGCTGAGGAATCCCATGGATCTGCAGTCTGCAAGCTGGAGCCCAGGAAAGCCAGTGGCGTAGTTGGAGGGCCTGGGAGCCACAGAGCTGCTGGTGCAGATTCTAGTCTAAGGTTGAGTCCCAGGAGCGCCGAGGGCAGAAGATCCATGTCAGAGTCGGATGCATCAGGCAGACAGAATTCAACCTTCCTCCTCCTTTTTATTCTGTTCAGGCCCTTAACAGCGTGGACAAGGCCACTCATTTTGAGGAGGGCCACTTGCCACTCAGACCACTGATTCAAATGCTAATCTCGTCCAGAAACATCCTCACAAACACACCCAGGTGGTATTTGAGCAAATATCCAGCCATTCCATGGCCCAGTCAAGTTGACTCATAAAATTAACCATCATAGCATCTACCTGATGCTGGAGCAAATTCACCATTGTCCACCTCAAAAGAGTTTGACAGTCCTTCTAGTTGTCATCAGGAAAGGATATTTTCTCCTCATCAATATTTATTTCAAACCTTAAGTCCTTACCCCCCAACCACCCACACCTTCCTCACTCTCAGGAGACAAACTTGCCTCCACTTGAGCCTATCGAGGCCACAAAGCCTGCCCCCGCCTAGAACAATCCCTCCATCCCTGCCCTTCCTGCAGGCCACCTTCTCTTGAGCCTCGTTCTACCACACGTAACAGAGAGCACTCTGTCTTCAGACTCTTCTTGGCTCCTGTGACACTGCCGTTGACCCTAGAACAACGCAGCTTCCAACTGTGTGGTCCATTCAAACACAGGTTTTTGTCGATAAAATTCCCCCAAGTGTGCCTGGCTCTCCTGCCTCCCCTTCCAGCTCCTCCACCTCGTCTGCCTCTGCCACCCCTGAGACAGCAAGACCATCCCCTCCTCCGCCTCCTCCTCCCCAGCCTGCTCAGCGTGAAGATGACAAGAACAAAGGCCTTTATGACGATCCACTTCCATTTAATGAGGAGCAAATATATTTTCTGTTTTTTATGATTTTTTTAATAACATTTTCTTTTCTGTAGCTTACTTTATTGTAAGAATAGAGTATATAATACATATAACATACAAAATGTGTGTTAATCAACTGTTTATGTTATCAGTAAGGCTTTGAGTCAACAGTTGGAGAGGTTTGGGGAGTCAAACTTATGTATACCTGGATTTTTGACCAGGATTATGTATACCTGATTTTTGAGGTGTGCCAGTGCCCCAAGCCCTGCATTGTTCAAGAGGCAGCTGGACTTTCTTCCGAAGCTCACATCACTGGAATAGACCACCTGCCACTTCCCCTTTCTCCGTAGTCACCACCTCCAAACCCCTGCACTATCCCTGTTGCCCTTAGTTTATGGAGCTAGCTCCTGGCTCACAGGTGACCTTTCCCCTCTTTGTCCTGTCTTCATTTTGGAAATTTCACCATCCTTGTGAATAAGGATGCCCAGCCCTCAGATGCTTGACTTCTCTCTAGGGCAACCTTTTCCTTCTCTCTCTCAGCCACCCTCTCCCAAGATCACACCCAGACCCTGTTTTCACTAATAACTGTGTCATGCCTGAAATCCCTTTTTCAAATATCCCATAATCTGACTAATACCTCTCATCCTCAAGCAGAAACACAGGGGCTCTAATAGCCCCTTAACATAATTTTTTACCTTATTGAGGTCACCAGTTCATAAGCCACAATTTTTTGCAATATCCATCACATAATAAAAGCATCAACTTGTAATTACTCTCAGTTTCTTTGTCCTTTTCTTTCTTCCTCACACTCACTAGGAAAAGTTCAAGCCTGGGCACATCTAATTTTGTGTGATTCCATCCGAGCAACTAAACGCTGCTCAGAAAAAAACCCCACAGTTTGGCTGGCTGGACAAGTGCAAGACTGTGACCATTGGAAGCTCACCGCGCTCCCCGGCAGTCCCACCAGCCCAGCAAGTTTGCCTTCACGTGCTGCTTCTCTCTCCCCACATCTCTTTTTCTCTCTCTCCTCTCAGCCGATGGACTGACTTCAGGTTTACGGAAAAGCAGAAGTACTCTGCATGTTGATGATACATGTTTACCCCTGTCCTGACCGTTCCCCTGAGCCTCAAACATAGGTCCAGCAGCAGACCGAACATCTCCATTTGGGTATCTGGTGAGCACCTCAAACTCGGCCTGTGCAAACAGCAGTCCCAATTTCTCCCAAAGAATCGATTTCTTCCCCAGTTTTCCCAATCAACAAATGGCTCTACTTTCCGCCCTGTTGCTTGTTAAAGTGTTCACAGTCTTCCAATGAGGCCCTACTACCCGTTGCCTTCCCAATATCCACTCTCCTTTTCCTCCTCACTCGCAGGTCCCCAGGTCAGGGGTCAACGTGACCAGCCCAAACGCTCACCTCCCCAAACCTATTTGCAGCCAAGAGTGGTCATGTGAGCCCAGCCCTGGCCTGTAAGGTATACTCAGAAGTTCCACACGAACACAATGCCGGGAGGTGCAGCAGTCATCTCCTGAGCAGCACAAACTGTCGCACAGGCAGGATGGAGGAACACAAAGGGCCTGTGTCCCTGGCGGCGCCGTGGGGCGGCTCTAATAGCCTCGCACCGCCTCTCTGTGGACTTCTTGCTACTTCTGAAACAACAAATCCCTATTTGCTTAAGCCACTACAATTCGGTTTCTGTTACGTGCAGCTGACTGCAATTTTAAATGACGCTCGCCTGACGCTGTTGGAAAAGCAAGGCCATCCTTGCTTCTGAACTAACCTTCATCTCACAAGGGAGGGGGATGCTTTTCCCTGGTTTTCATTCCAATTGGTTTATCAAAGAAACAAACAGTCAGAGACAAATGAGTTCTTAAATACACATTTTCTCCTTTTTTCTACATTTAGGACACTAGTTCTCTTGCTTTGGTTTTGAGTTGCCACAAAAATACCTGGGTTTTTCCCCATGACTTCTCCCTAATACATTTGGAAACTGACATTTGGGATCCTCATGTGTTTATTTTTGTCCATATAAACTCCTCCATGTACATACAGGTGAGAGCTTTCCTAAGCTCAATTGATTTTTTTAACAAACACTCAACGTATTTCTTATTAATACTACAGGCCAAAACACCTTTCTAAGTGTTTTACCAATATTAGCTCACTTAACTTTCAAAATTCCCCTGTATAATCTTTGTCTCCATTACTCAGATGAGGAAACTGAGGCACAAAGAGGGTAACTAGCCTTTTCAGTTTTACACAGCTAGGAAATGGCAGAACTAGAGTTCAAACCCAGGCGATCTGGCTTCAGATGCTGTGTGCCATACTAAGCCCATGTGAAAGGGGAAAACTAAACCAACCAACCAAAACCACAGCAACAA
Organism: Lepilemur ruficaudatus; assembly: GCA_963574885.1. Lineage (NCBI taxonomy): Eukaryota > Metazoa > Chordata > Mammalia > Primates > Lepilemuridae > Lepilemur > Lepilemur ruficaudatus. The sequence goes on along the minus strand of CAUYRT010011232.1, from coordinate 20,633 downwards.
CAAATATTCTTAAAGTATTTGAATACCTGCTACATTTAAAACACTATCTGAATTACAAAGAAATAAGGAACTCAATAATCCGTGTTCTCTGTTCTCAGAGAGCTTACAACAGAGCAGAGAGGACAGAGGTATCTGACAACTTAATGATTGCAAAGCAAGGTGATTTCTTGGGGGTGAGAAGAGGTACAAGGCATACACTTAGACCATGCAAGGGCATGGGGTACTATCATGCTAAAGATTCCCAGGAAGCATGCAGATATCCCTGTCCAGGGTATGATGTGGGCAAAGAACATTTTTCACAGCAAACTTTGAGTCTCCTCTCAGCTTAATCGGTTGTGTGACGCTGATCAACTCACTTCCTCTCTGGGACTTGGACTTCACATTTGCAGAGTGAGGCATCTGGACTTTACAAGGTTACTTCCAGTTCTGATGGCTGGTGACTTGGCATTTTTGACATGGTGTTTTTATTACTGAGCTTCACTCTGCTCATCCTGTAAACCCCAAGCTAGAGCTTCTGTTCTTCCAGTTGGCTTTGATGTATTTTTTTTTTTAATTAGGAACTTCTTTCCATGTCAATAAACATAACATTAATTCACAACATTTTTAATTCCTTTATATTCCTACTTTACTTAACCAATCCTGGTTCATTCAGTTAAGCTGTCGTCAAATTTGCTGCCATGAATATCTTTGTATCCATGTCTTTATGCCTTGTCTTGTTATCTCCTAAGAAAAATTCCTGGAAGTGAATTTTTTAAGTCAAAGGGAAAGCACAATTTTAAAGATATTTGGAACATATTGCCAAATTTCTTCCAGAAGTTTGCTCCACTTTACACTTGAATATATGAGAGTCCCTTTTTTTCATAACTTCATCAATCTTGAGTATTATCTAAAAAAAAGAAGAAAAAAAAAACTTTTGCTATTTTACTGGCAGAATATTTTTATTGTTCTAATTTGCATTTCCTTGATGGCTAGCAGACTGGTCAGTTTCTCATAAGCTTGCAGGCCAGTCACAGTTCTTCCTTAGTGAATCGGCTATTTGTGGACTTTGTCCATTTTTTTTTCTATTGGTACCATTCATATTTTTCTTATTGATTTAGAAATCAATGTATTTTCATATTTTACATTTTACTACTATCATATTTTAAAGCTACTAATCCATTATGTATTTAATATGTTATAAATGTTTTCTTTACCGTTTGCTTTTTAAATTTGTTTATGGTTCCTTAATTGAATAGAATTGGTTAAATTTTATCTAGACCAAAAGTAGGAAAACTTTTTCTGTTATAGGCCAGGTAATACAAATTTTAAGCTTTATGGGACATGCAGTCTCTGATACAATTACTCAGCTCTGCTTTGTAGCACCAAAGCAGCCGCATACATAAATAAATGGACATAGCTGTGTTCCAATAGAACTTTATTAACAAAATTAAGCAATGGGACAGACTTGCCCTGCAGGCTGTGGTTTGCTGACCCTCAGCCTCAAATAATCTATACGTCTGTTTGTTTTTCTACCTAAGGTTCTGGTGGTTAGCCCTTTTAGCTTCAGCAATATCCCATCCTAATTCAGACTTGCTCCCAGAGTAAGTGCGCAGAGTGGGAAGCACAGGCTGCGATCCCTGAATTGTCTGTCTGTCCTGAAACAGTCGACTGTCTTCATGCCACTCACCAGCGCTGCTCTGTTTAGAGAGCCAAATGCTGCCATGGGTCTAGGTATTCGCTTCTATTACATCATTTTATGAAATAAAATGTAAGCGTAATTAGGAAAAAGATTATTTCCCATATTTCCAAAGAAAAATCATGAGTCTCTCTGAAATATCTGAGTTTCCATAAATCCACTATTTTACTTAATCACCTGTGGCATTTGCCACCATTTTATAGGTTAGGTTTGTGAGGTTGGCTCTTTGGAGTTACATATTTCCTCTGCCAGTAATTAGGATGGTTGCCAACAGGTAAAATACAGGGCCGCGGTAATGGCCTGTGATCTGGATCATTGGATTTCCTCTAAGTACATGTAAGTAAGAAAAAAGGAGAGCTCCATGTTTTCCTGCTCAGTTATGTGTTTCATTTTACGTTACAAAGATAATACTTTATTAAGACAGACAAGCATAAGTATTCAAAAGAACTAAAATCACTAAGTTTAAACAGATAACACACCCCTGAAATTATTCTTAAAGAAGGTAAAGCACTCAGGTAATGGTATGAGAAACACAGTTGGTGTTTTTGAGTATGTACTGTGTGCTTAGACTAGGCTAAGTACTTTGCAAGCACTCACCTCTTTAACCCTGGCAACCTGCTAGTGTATACTAAGGTTACCCCATTTTATATACCAAAAAACCTGATGCTTAAAGAAATAAATTTTTTGCTTAAATTCACACAGCTGGTGATGGAGCCTGAACTTGAAATTTGGTGTGTCTGAATTCTGGGTCTATGCTCTTTAAATGTTTTTCTCAATAATTCTGAGCCATAATTCTTAAAAATTGCTCCCCTCTCCACACCCCTGATAACAGTAATAGTAACATCAGCAGCGACAAACATTTATACGGTGTTTGGTATGCGCCAGGCCTTGTTCTAAGGTGTTTTCACTTGCTAACTCCATTAATACTCCTAAAAGTATTATTAGGTGGATACTATAAGTACCTTCATTTTTTAGATGAGGAAACCGAGGCACAGAGAAGTTAAGTTGTTGAGTGTGAGCCCAGATTGTCTGGCTGGCTCTAGAATCCGTGCTCTTAACAGCCATATTCAATTACAGGATATTCAGAAATCACAGGAAAACATAAAAACCATTATCCATCACAGCCAAATTTATCCCTCATTGATTTGAGGAGGATGCAGTTGTCTAAAGCTTATCAAATTTTTCTTCATATTAGACTCTTCTATGTCTTTCTGTGGCAAAAACCCTTGCATACAGCCTTCTCCCAGTCTTGGGACTCTTTTTAGCAAGCAAGGTCCCCGACTTGTTTCAGACAAAGGGCATCGTTTCCTTCCTAGAATCACCCGCCATCCCTTCTTTATTCCACATGCTACTAGAAAAGGGCGTGCAATCCTGCCACCTATTTGGATACCTGCTATTGGGCAGTCCAGGGAGGATTATTCTTCCCATCAGTAGAAGTCATTTCCCTTTCCTCTGACCTGGGCAGTTTGCCCTGTGAAACTGTCACTTAAGTTGGTCCTAATATTGTTCCTTGGAAGTCATCAGTAATTTCTCACTCAGCCTGCTTTAGCAAGAAAGCTTTCAATAGCAGCATAGGCTTATCAGTTCATAACTTTTTGTACTACACCCAAAGTGAACCTGTTTTAAACATGGAAGAAAGAGGTGTCGCCCAGCCCAGACTCCAGCTAGCAATCTGAGGAGAGAGCTGCTCTGTCAGACACCGACTATATGATCACAGCCTGCATGCTAGCGCAAGTTGATGCTCGGGAGACATTTGGTGCAGTTTTAAGGTGTGTCTCAAGACCTTCATCACAGTCTCTTTTTACTGTAATTACCCCGACCATCACTAAATGTGCATCTACTCCAACCTCTGAACAAGCTGGGTGTGTACCTAAGGAGCCGTGCTTGTGACATGGCCAAGTTGATTAACGGGATCCCTAGTGTCATTGAAACGGAAATGTTAGGGCTGCCATCCTGAGGGAGGGCTGCAAAAGGAGCTTTTGATAAGGAGAATCTCAGTTGTGTCACAAGAAGAGGTTACTGTTCTGACTGTGGCCTATGCCCTGGGCCCCGTGTTGTCAGCCAAAGCCTTTGGCGATGGAGAAGGGAAAAGGAGGGAGGGCTTTAGGGGCAGCCTGGCCGCGCACTGTGGATGAAGCCGTCATTCTTTGGCTGACAGAATATAATCTGCCAGCCATGCTGCCAGATAGGCGTGCTCCTCAAAGAGGCTCACTATTCCATTATCTCTAGTCCACCTTTCTGGATTTAAGAGCCTCAGAGGCTAGTTTATAGTTTATACTTCAGTGAGATCTCAGATCAATTCCAGCATGCGAGGAAATCCAATAAGAAGAGACACTGAAATTTATGTGTTTATTTAAAGCTTGCTGCAAAACAATTACATGTGTCTTACTTATAATCATCTATTACAGTTTATAAGTTGCTAGCCACAACACATTATTATATATTTTTTGAGACAGGAAAATGAATTGAGTTCCCAGCATCTCGTAGTGTGTCTGACAGTTCAAGATGAGAAGCTTCCCAAGCAGGGACTGCGCAGGTTGCAGCTGGGGTGTGTGCGTGTGTGTGTGTGTGTGTGTGTGTGTGTGTCTTCTTCTCCACTTCAGCAAAAAGGAGAGCATCATTAAGGTGCAGGACGCTGCAATCAGTCAACCAGCAGCTACTGACCGATGTCCCCTCTGTTCAAGGCAGTCTGCTAGCTGGCCAACAGCTACACGGCAGCCCACGGCAGCGCCCCTTCAGCAAGCTGAATATCCATCTGAAAATCATGGTGACACCATAAGACAGAAAGTGCTGATGTTCAAAGGAAGATGGGACAGTAGGTGTTGGAGTTCAGGGAAGAAAGACCAGTGCCTGCTGAGTGGCTCAGGAAGGCTTCCCAGAGGACAAGATTGAACATGAGTCCTGAGAACAGGCAGCATTTGGGAGGCAGACACAGGGGACCAAGGACACTCAGGAGGGGGAACTGCTGAGCTGGGGCTCGGAGAGGGAGCCGAGCTGCGCTGGGGCAGAGGCCTGGCCCAAGGGAATAAGGAGGTGAGGCCAGAGAGGAGTCAGAGGCCTGAAGGGGGGAGTGTGGGAACGCTGATCGGGACTCCCCTCTAGAGAGCCTCACGCTGAAGGTGCTCAGGGGAAATGCAGAGGCCTCCCGCACGCTTTGGGCACCCCATGGTCCTCGTGTACTAATTGGTTCCCTCGTGCCCGCAGTGAGCGAACAAGGGATAAAGTAAGACGCTGTTCACCCCTAACGCAGGTGGACGTGAAGCAGAAATGCTACATTCTCTTCTCTCTTCTTTATTACTGTTTTTATATAAAAACACTGAGAAGCCGAGAGGAGAAGCAATGTCAGAACAATCTCTCCCGCCCCCGCATCCCCCCACAGAACAAACTAGGTGGAACATCAAGGAAGCAAGGAGAGACCTCACGCACGTTCTCACCGGAGCCCTGTTCTTCACCAGGCCATGGGCTAGGACCTGAGGGCACAGAAATGAATGAAGCAGACAGGATTCAAGGCCCCATGGAACTTAGGGGCCATTGGGAAATACAGATTTAAACATTTCACTGCATAGATAAAAACTGGGGAGAAATGCAGAGGAAAAGTTTAGGGAATATGAGAGACTAGGACGGTGGAATCCAGGAAATGCCCCTCGGAGGAAGTGACATTTAAGCTGAGACCTGAAGGGCCAGCGAGGAGGGTGGCAGGAAGAGCTCTTGCTTTTCACCCAGTCCTCACCCTGCACCTGGAGTCCTTCTTTAGTTCTCTTGACAACTTTCTCACTGTGACTGTGGCTCTCTGATTCCCTGAGGCTGCCACGGCCTATATGGCGTGAAGCGAGGCTGCAAACATCTTTTTCTCTTCAGAATACACAGGCGCCTCGCAGATTCCAAGGTGTAACTAAACGGCAGGCCTTGGGTATTTGCAGATGTTGCAGGCAGTCTTTCCACACAGTTTGCTTTACGGTCAACTTGGGACAGTGTTTACTTGTAACCACCTCTGGGCTGTCCAGTCTTTGTCCCCAGACCTCATCATCTTCCACCCTGCGGGTCACCCCTTTCTGCAATTCTGCCCTTCCTGGTCTCCATGACACCGTTCAAATTCTCTGACAACTTCTTCTCTGTCTGCTGTTCTTCATACTGTCAGTTGGGATCAGGTTTGGCTACAAGCAACAAAGTCCTACAATAGCAGTGGTTTAAACAAGGTAGAAGTTCATCTCTCCCTTGCGTCAAAGTCTGGGGATTGGCAATCCAGGTATAATGGACCCACAACATCATCCGGAGCCCTGGCCCCATGCCAGCCTCTCCTGCTCCACCCTTAGTGCGGAGCACTCATCCTCATGGTCCAAGGAAGCTGCCAGAACTCTAGCCCTCACATCAAAATTCCAGGAAGCATGATGGAACATGAGACAAAGAAAAAGTGGGCAAAGGACGCATGTCAAATGTCTGTTAGGGCCGTTTCCTGAAGCAATTACATGACACTTAATCTTTTTATTTTTATTGATATATCATAGTTTATATATTCTTAAACCTCTTGGTCAAAACTTAGTCCCATGGCCACGTCCAGTGATAAATGAAGCTGGGGTATATAGTCTTTATTTCAGACAACTCTGTGTCCAACTAAAGATTTAGGTTCTGTTATTGTGGAAAAAGGTGAGAATGAATAATAATGGACAACCACCTTGATATGTCTAGTACCCTGGTTGTGGTAACGGTATGGTGTATGCATGTGTCCAAACTCACTAAGATGTACATATTAAATGTGTGCAATTTTGTACATGAATTTATACCCCAATAAAGCTAAAACAAACAAACAAAAAAGGATAAGTACTGGTCTCCGCTACGCGCCCACGGATGTAGGCAGCATCCAGGGATTTTGACTTGGCCTCTTCTTGGATAGCCCAAACTCTTCAGTCTCCCCCAGCTATGCCCATGTGCAGAGGATGTCCGCATCTCCCATTTCCTGAGCTCAGCCACCATATTCCACCCATCTACTACCTACCTCCACCTGGCTGTTTACAGACCTTCAACTCAACCCCTCCAACATGTCCATCATTCAATTCCTTCCCACATTCCCCCTCCATCCCCTGTGCTCCCATCCGTCTATAAAGTGAACCCAGACTGTCTTCCACTCAACAAACACGGCTGAGCTTCTATCATGTGCCAGACTCTGCTCCAAGCACTTGGGATACATCGTGGAACAAAGCATACATGCACACCAGGTCCCCAGCATGCAGAGCTTCTGTGCGAACTTTCTACTCTTTTACCTGCATCCTTTTCATTTTCTATCTAAACTAAGTCACCTGCTGTGTCCACACAGGGCCTGACCTTTGCTCGAGTTTTTTCCTCTTTCCAGATAATTCTTTTGCCTATTTTCTTTTTGTAGCAGTGGCTCTCAACCAGGGTGATTTTGCCCAGTAGGGGATGTTTGGCAATGTCTGGAGATATTTTTTGTTGTCATAACTGGATGGGGTGCTGTTGGCATGCTGTATGTAAAAGCCAGGGATCTGCTGAACAGCCTACAATGCACAGGATGGCTCCCACAGTAAAGGATGATCCGGCCCCAGATGCCAGCAGTGCTGAGGTTGAGAAACCCTGTACTAGAACCAAGTCACACCTATCCTTCAATGCCAGCTCAAATGTCACTTTCGCGAAATGTCCACGATTTCTTCTCCCATTTCTGTCTAGTCAAAGCTATCTATGCCTCTGCTGAACTCCTGGCTCCCCTGTGTGTACCTTTTTGATGACACTCATCACATTTCATAGGCTGTAAAAGTCAACAAGGCTGAATTTATGCCTGATTCATTTCAGTTCTCAGGGGCTAGCACAGAGCTTAGCCCACAGCAAAAAGGCACTCAAATATCTGTCATGTGCATGAATGGGGGCTATGCAAGCGTCTGTCTCTTCTTCCTGACTGCAGTTCCTTGGAATTAGTTAGCCTGAAAGTTCTTGCTTCAGAAAGGAAACTCTGCCAGGCTCCTTTGGTCACATCTGGAAGAGACTCAATTGGCATCCAGCAGCAAGAAAGCCTCTGCCTCGACCAGCCTGAATGGGAGGGGGCCGGTAGAAAAAGAGACTAAACAAACATGTCAGGAAATATGACTCTGCACACCCACAGACGTTCCCTACAAAAATAATCGAAAGCAGGGAGAACCTTTGCTTGGATGGGAGCCTGACCAGTTTTGCAAGTGGGTTAGGGCAGCAAGTAACCTCAGCTGCCCTTGGAGTCCTAGCAGTGCAGACACCAGGAGCCACAGGCAGCTGTCCCCAGGGGCTGGCTCACAGCCAAGGGGCTCTGTGCTATTCGTGGGCCATCTCCCCATGAAGCCTGAGCGCAGACACGCTGCTGTGGCAGGGTTCAGGATGTATGTCAACCGTCACTTATTGACTCAGCGTTTTCTGTCCAAGTCCTTGAGTTGTCTGGAAGGCTGGAGTATCCTGGCAGACCTGAAAAACTGCTGAATCTACAGAAACTGGTTCAGTTATCTCAGGCTCCTGCTGCACCAAATGTGTCAGCTTCAGCCTCCTCTCAGGCTGCTTAGAGCAGGAGCTCTGCTATGATGCACCGCTGTTTATCTTCCTGGCAGCTGAAACGGCAATAAGGTCTGTAGGGTCCCAGCTCGAATGCCTGCAAGCAGGCACCAGGGGCCGAGGGGCTTTTGCAGCAGGAGTGATTGAAGCTGAATGGAGGAGGAGAAAATGACTCGAAAGCTGCCACAGAGCTTTTAGTGAGCACTTTCCTGCTAGATGTGTTCCACCTGGGAGTGTCTGTCACTTGTCCAACTTAATGCAGAACGGACCTGACGATTAGTGAGATGTCACAGCCAACCAGCCTAGTCAGGTCTCTTATCACTATGCAACCGTGTTTCCACACGCTGTGATTCACGCACCGTGGCAGGGCTGGATGTTGAGAGAGGGTGGGCCAGGAAGAAACCTACGAATGTGTTTTTCTTTCCTTTATGCAAGATTCCAGAGGCTTAAGCAGGAAGCAGAGAGAGGGTGTGCTCTCAAGGGAGGGAACGGTGGGAGGGGCCCTGGGCCACGTGCATTGCTTTCTGCTTTGAGGTTGAGCCACCGGATGAGACTCCGACTCTAAGCTCTAAATCAGCCTGTCCAACAGAAATACAATGCCACACACGAATGGAAGCCACATACGGAATTTTAAATTTTCTAGTAGCCAAACTTTAAAAAAAAAAGTAAAAAGAAATGAATGCAACTAAATTTAATATAATATTTCATTTAACCCAATATATCCAAGTTATTACCATTTTGACATGTAATAAATATAAAGAATGTTATCAATAAGATAATTTACATCATTTTATTATACAAAGTCTTCGAAATTCATCATGTATTTTACACTTACAGAATATGTCAGTTTGAACAAGCTACATTTCAAGTGCTCAACAGCCTATTTCAAACACTCATCTACTTTCGCAAGACACCAATTGATGCCCCAGACACTAATGTATCCTATATACAACACGGGGCTAAAATAGCACCCAAAATATAATGAGATGAGTATCTTTCTTTCATTTACTAGAGTTTCTCTCAAGGAGAACATGTACCACGTGTGACTGGGAGAAATTCTTTGAAAAGCTTGCTATGGCCAAGATGAGGGCAGGAATTGGAAGTGGGAAAACCCCACGGGGAAAGCAAGGGCTACAGACTGATGGCTTAACTTGAACCTTCCAGGGATTTCAAAATTTTTAAAAATAATTCTTCTAGGACCAAAGCAGAAGACAATAGTGACTCGTTTTGTTATTGGAAAAATTTTAACAATTTCAATGTATAAAAAGAGGGCATGAGGGAAATTGTGAACCACCCAGATGAAAGAACATTTTGCCATGATTAAAATACTGTTTGGAAACATGGCATTGTGAGTAGAGGATTAGGGCAGGATTGAGTGTAATTATTAGTACAAGCTGAACCACATCTAATGAGTACAGAAAAAGAGGAGCAATATGCCAAAATATTGCCATGTGTTTACCAAGAAGTAGCATTATGGGGGATTTTGGGGGGGACTTCCCAGTGTTTTTCTAATGAACACATATTACTTTGATGAATAGGAGGAGGGGATAAAAAAACTCAATGACTCACTTGCCAGAATTCCCCCAGTTCTTTTACTACTTAATTATGCACGTGTGTTTACGGCACATGTGTCCATGTAGGTAGGCAATTGTGTGTGCACCTGTGTGTACACGGGACAGTGTATATCTTCCTGAGCTGTCTCCTGAGCCTGATCCCAGGGTAATGTTCAATGGATCTAGGAAAAGGCAACCTTTCTCTACTCCAACAAAATTGTTTTCTTGAATTTTGTTAATTTGGCTGGAATAGCATTTCTATAGCTCTTCTGGCCTCATTTCTAATCCCCACATCCCCAATTGCTTTTTGAGAGATAATGTCTCTCATGAACATTTCCAGCTAAGTATAGAATGATTTCTCCTCTTCACTTCATGTGTAAATAAGACAATAAATCAGCTCTGATCTCCAAGTTCTTTCTCCTAAATTTCAATCTAGAGGCAAAGAACCTAAGGTGATTATGCAGCCAAAAAATCAAGCCACATCACTTTTATGACATCCAATCATACCAGGCTGACTGCACAGCTTTATAGAAGATCATTTTTAATCGCTCATATTATATTATAGGGTTAAAAGGGAGAATGAAAGCAGAGAGTAAATTGATAGTAGTAAACAAACTATTCAGAAAAAAATCCCTAAGTAATGATAAAAATGGCTAATCATTAAATATTTTAAGACGGCAATATATTCAGCTAAGAGACATGTGCTAAGAAGATAAGAGTTTATAAAAGAAAATCATATGTTATAGAAAATTCTTTTTCTAGCAGTGTGGTAGATTGGATTCTCTGATAAACCCATCTAAATAAAATAACTCAAATACCTGATAACATTTTTTAAAAATATTTTTTGTACATTAAGCTTGTGTAAAAGTAAAGTATATGCCAGTCTCCAAGGTGAAGTGAGACACAGAACTCTAGAAATACCAAAGTCAGTATGGGGAATTTTGCCAAAACCTGGAATCCTTGAGCTCCTGTTTTAATGACTGGCACCAGGTACAGGAGACAGAAAGAGGGTAAAGCCCAGAGGATTCCCAAATTGGGGAATAAAAATGAGATTCCCATAAAAAACTGAGACTCCAAAGCACTTTACCCAAAGTGAGACTTCACTGAGCAGAAGAGAATAGCAAGAAAATTGATTATCTCAGTCCTAGGGTTGGAAGGAATAAAACTAAAATAATCCCCTGGGAATTCATAACTACAAATTGGACACCGTGTGGATGTAGGTTCCTGATAACTATGTAGTCTGAAAACCCTTGAAAGGAAAATTTAATTTGAACTGGGTATCAATGGCTAGTGCTCCAAAGTGACTGACAGAAAACCCTCAACTTCAACCCAGGCCTCAGATAATCTCTGTAGATAAATTTCTAGTAAAAAATGAGCAGTTCACAATCAAAACTACCAAAACACAAGAATATAAGGCAAATTCTATTGCTTTTAAATGATGGATTAGTTATCTAGACAAATCCTCCCAATGGAGGAGGAAAAAAAATCCTCTGCAATTTCTGATTTTTAAAAAAAAAATGAGGAGGTGGGAGATCTCTGCTTCTGGGGAGATAGAGTAGGCATACTTTCCCTATCCTTCCCACTAAGTACAACTAAAAACCTTGGTAATTTGATATAAAACACTACCAGATAAAGGAAGATTAAGAGGATCTGTTACCAGCACACCTACCCTAAAAGAATGGCTAAAGGAAGGTCTCTTAACAGAAAGGAAATGATAAAAGAAGAAATCTTAGAATGGGAGGAAGGAGAAAACCAACATAGTAAGCCAAAATATGGGTTAATACAATAGGCTCTCCTTCTCCTCTTGAGTATTCTAAATTATGTTTGATGGTTAAAGCAAAAATTACGACACTGATATTGTTCTAAGACGTATTTGCAAAAGCACCAAATATTTGGCAAGAAAGTAAGGAATTATCAAGATTTCTAAATTCATATCTTGAAATAAAGTTAATGGACATTAAAAAATGAAAAAGGCCTACACTCTGTCTAATCAGATTCTAGAATAAGACAAGAGGGAAATAGGACATGTTCTACAGATAACAGGTAAGAATTTCCCAGAATTATTGAAATATTTATACATCAATGTGCAGGTATAGGAAGCCTGAAAAATATACCTCCAAATCAACACCCAGACTTATTATAGTGGAATTTCAGGACATTAGATAAAAAGAGACCTTAAAAAAGACCATCAACAAATAAATAGCAAGTAGACTGACTGCTAGTCTCTTGTCTCTCATAGCAACAATGGAAGTGAGAAGAAGAAATACTGTAAAGGAGAATTTTTCCACTCCCTTCCAATAGTAGCATAACTGCAAAAGAGCATGACTAAGCAACTATAGAGTGGCCTTTGACTAGACTTCAATCTTGTGCAGACTTTGTAACCATTTGCTTCTGTAACCGCCAGCTTCCTCCTAACAAAACATACAAAAGCCACCATGCTTAGACCTCATTTTGCTCAGAATCTGGAGGCGAGACCCCTCTGAGCCCGCTGGCGTAATAAAAGCCTGTTTTGCAGTACTCTTGTGTGGCGCCTCATTTGTTTCCCGGTCCGGTTTGCTGTAACAATACCATCAATAAGCTGAAAAAAATAACTGGCAACCTAGAATTATATAACCAGAAAAAAATTAACTTTCAAAGAAGAGGACCAAAAAAATAAAACAAAACAAAAACTGTAGAGAAAAAAGTAAAAGTTTATCACCAAAACATTCTCACTAAATTAAATTCTAAAGGATTTATTTCAGGTAGAATAAAGTGATCACAATGGAAGTGATCATAATGGAAGGTCTAAGATGCAAGAAAGAAAGTTAGAGTTAATGTATTTCAGGATCTTTGTATTGTTGAAGAGAAAGGTAAATAATGTTAAAATGTAAATATTTGAAAGTCAAATATGGAAAACAACAAATCATACAAATACTACCAAAAAAATTCTGCACCATATACAACAAACCCACAGCTAACATCATGCTACATGGGGAAAAGTTGAAAGTTTTTCCTCTAAGATCAAATAACAAGAGAACTACTCTCACCACTTCTGTTCAGCATAGTACTGAAAGTCCTAGCCAGAGGGATTATGTAAGAAAAAAAAAGAAAAAGCACCCAAATAAGAAAATAAGAAGTTAACTTGTCACAGTTTTCATTTGACATGATTCTATATATAGAAAACCCTAAAGATTCCATCTGAAAACTAGTAGGACTAATAAATTCAGTAAAGTTGCAGGATACAAAAGAAACATACCAAAATCAGTTGCATTTCTTTACACCAATAACAATCTATCCAATAAAGATGTCAAGGAAACAATTCCATTTATAATAACATCAAAAATACTTAGGAATAACTTTAACTAAAGGGGTGAAAGATCCATATACAGAAAGCTATAAAACATTGATGAAAGAAATTTAAGAAGTCACAAATAAATGCGAAGATATCCTATGTTCATGGATTGAAATAATTAATATCCTTAAAATATCCATACTACCTAAAGCAATATACAGATTCAACATAATCCCTGTCAAAATTCCAAAGACATTTTTCACAGGAATAGCAAAAACAATTCTTTTTTTTTATTCTTGACTATACATGTGGTAGTAAAAACAATTCTTAAATTTTCATGGAACTACAAAAGACCCCCAAATACTTAAAACAATCTTGAAAAACTAGAACAATGTTGGAGGCATCACACGTCCTAATTTTCAAATTGCATCACAAAGTTACAGTAATCAAAACAGTATAATACTAACAAAAAACCAGATACACAGACCAACGAACAGAATAAAATGCCCGTAAATAAACCCAAGAGTACTTGGTCAACTAATCTGTGATAAGACCACCAAAAGACACAATGGGGAAAGGATAGTCTCTTCAACAAATGATGTTGGAAAAATTAGACACCCACATGCAAAACAATAAAACTGGACCTTCATCTGACACCATACACAAAAATCAACTCAAAGTGGATTAAAGACTTATATGTAAGACCTGACACCACAAAACTCCTAGAATAAAACATAAAGAAAAAAAGACTTTTTTGATATGACACCAAAAGCACAGGCAACAAAAGCAAAAATTAACAAGTGGGACTACATCAAGCTAAAAAGCTTCTGCAGAGCAAAGAAAACAATCAACAAAATGTAAAGGCAGCCTATGGATCAGAAGGAAACATTTGCCAACCGTTTGTCTGATGAGGGGTTAACATCCAAAAATATATAAGGAAATTATACAACTCAATAGCACAAAAGCAAATAACCTGAATTTAAAAAGTGGGCAAAGGACCTGAATAAACATATTCCTGAAGAAGACATACAAATGGCCAACAGGCATATGAAAATGTGTCAACATTACTAATTATCAGGGAAATGCAAATCAAAACCACAAGATATCATCTCACACCCATTAGGATGACTATTACTAGAAAGACAAGAGATAACAAGTGTTGGTGAGAGTGTGGAGAAAAGGAAACCCTCGCTCACCGTTGATGGGAAAGTAGATTGATATAGCCATCATGGAAAACAGTATGGCTGTTCCTAAAGAAATTAAATGTAGAACTACAATATAGCCCATCAATCTTTCTTCTGGGTATACACCTAAAGGAAATGAAATCACTACCTCATAGAAATATCTGCAGTCTCATGTTCATTGCAGCATGATTCCCAATAGCCAAGGTATGGAAACAACCTAAGTGTCTGCTGACAGAGAATGAATAACGAAATTGTGATTTATACACACACACACTCACGCACACACACACAAAACATAATATTAGTCAACCTTAAAAAAGAAGGAGATCCTGCCATTTGCAACACCATGGATGAATCTCAAGGACATTATGCTGAGTGAAATGTCAGAAAAAGACAAATACTGCTGAATGTCACTTATGTGTGGAATCTAAAAAAAAAAAAAAGTCAAATGTATAGAAACAGAGAGTATAACAGTGATTACCAGGGTTGAGGGAGTGGGGGCAATGATGAGATATAGGTCAAAGGGTGGGAGCTTGCAGTTAGGTCATACGAATACGTCTGGAGATGTAGTACAACATGAGGACTACAGTTAATAATCTTGTGTAACTATAAATTCACCAGGAGAGTAGATTTTACGTACTCTTACCAAAAAAGAAAGAAAGAAAGGTAACTATGTGAGATGATGGATATACTACTTTCTTGACCACAGCAATCACTTCACTATGTGTGGGGATATCAAAACACCATGTTATATGCCCTAAATATATATAATTTTAAAAATAAAAAAACTACTACTTGCACAGTTCCTTGAAAAAAAAAAGCACATAGAACATCAATCAAGAGGAACTATATGCTAGGCCATAAAGCAAGTTCTCGACAAATTTAGAAGGAGTGCAATCATACAAAGTATGGAATTAAACTAAAAATTAAAATCTTTAAAGTCATTAGATGATCCCCCAAAGCTGGGCAAGAGATCACAACTCTTTTGGGGGTGATGACCCTCAGTCTCTCATTCCTTCATCTTGCTTTCTTTTGAAAACACACACACACACACACACATACCCCTACCTTTGTTGGCTGCCAACTATTTTGCCCCTAGAAATGCCATGTCCTATTAACATCTCCATGACTTCCTGCAGGTGGGGCCCCTTGGCTGCACTCTCACCCTGTTAGTAGCTGTGATAGCAACCTCCTGGCTTCTGGTGGCTAAGCACTGCCACCTGCCTTGATGGCTTTGGGCTCCATCCTCCTGCTTGCTATCAGTCAGCCCAGTCCTGAGATGCCTTCTCCTACCATCAGTGCTACCTGCAGAGGGGAGCCACCGCTGACCACTCACACACTTTCACAGCTCATTCGGAGGGCCTTGGTGGACGGGGTGTTCTCTAGGCCTTCCTATGGAATACAAGCTTCTGGTGGGCTGGCTGGCCTCACAGAATACCCATTTCAGCATGCCCACTTTCGTGTGCTGTCCAATCCCTTATTCTACCATCTCCCAGAGAAATTTAGGTATTTCAACCTTACTCAGCTTCGGACATTGCTTTTTCTAAGCTTTTAGGAGCCGCTCTAGCTGCAAGTTTGCATCATTTCCAAAGTGTTGAATCCTGTATCCCAAGAGAGTTTCCCCAAGTCAAGAAACTCTCTCCTATCCAGTGATACGCTCACCCTCCCTTGATTGTGCACCCTCAGAGTCTAGTCCCACCCTGCTGGGCCGTGCTGGCGAGGCTAAGGCCCTGTCCTCCCTTAGCCGATCCAGCACATCCCTCATTGGTTTATGACGCAACTTACCCTGGTTCTAAGTCTGGCAGCACGAGCGCAGGGGGAGCAGGTCCAGAGGTGGCCACGTATTTCCTCTCAGAAGAAGACGTGTATCCTCCCGCTCAGCGGAGCGCCAGCTTGTAATGGGAGGCGGGGCCCCTCGGGATAGGCCGGGACTATCAAATCCAGCCTTTTCTAGTAGCTTACTGCAAGGCATGAGAACTTCTTTGCAAACTCTCACCCTTAATTTTTTTTTAATTGTTTGTTAATTGCTCTCCTTTTTAAAAAAAATATTGCCTTCAGTTTGCCTTATCAGCCTATAAGGCGTGGATACAACTTACCAATAACCCTCCCCAACAACAAGCAGACCTAGCCAGGGGGACCTCAGATCTCCATGCAGATTCAGCCCCAAGTCTCTGCACCCCACCCCCCAAATCTCTCCAGGTTTGTATCTGCCGTCTGCTTCAGCACTTGCTGCTCTTATCTCTATTTCTACTCTCCTATTTTATCTGTGCTTAATTTGCTTTTGTTCTCCTAGCTTTTGGTATGGATACTTGGATAATCAATTTCTTTTCTAGACTAGGCTGTGGCGAACATGGAGATGTGCCACCCTGAGAGCCTTCAAGGAAGAACCCTGGCCGGCTGCCGGGAGCGCGGTCGCCTGGCAGGTGTCAGGGGGCGGCAAAACAGGCAGCAGATGAGCAGGAGAGAAAACCCACTATGTTGGCTCTTCGGAAAGATTAATAAAACTGACAACTTTCTAGCAGTACTTATTAAGAAAAAGAGAGAAAGGTAGAGAAAGAGAACATAAATTGCCAGTATCAGGATTCAATATATAGTAAAAAGATGATAAAAAGAATTATGAACATTTTTATGCCCCTACCTGTGACAACCTAAATAAAATGGACAAATTTCTTTAAAAGCAAGATTTAATAAAATAGCCACACAAAAATTGAACACTTAAATAGTCCTATATCTGTCAAAGTAATTGAATCCATAATTAAAAACTTTTCCACAAAAAACTGTGGTCCCAGGTGGCATCACTGGTAAATTCTCCCACACCTTTGAGGAAGAAATCACACCTGTCTCATACCAACTCCTTTAGAAAATAGAGAACAAGGGAATACTTTCCAACTTGTCTTATGAAGTCTTGATACCGTAATCTGTCAAGAATATTACAAGAAAGTGGAATTATAAGCCAATTTCTGTCAGACTAAGATGCAAACATGAAAAACAAAATCATAACAAATCAAGTCCAGCAAGTGTGGCTTATCTAGGGAATGTACGATTGATTTCACACTCAAAATTCAATCAATGCAAGTCACCACATTAACAGCATAAAGAACAAATATATAATCATCTCAATAGATTCAGAAAAGCTGCTTGATAAAATTCTATACATGTTCATAATAAAAAATCCTCAACAAACTATAACTAGAAGGAAACTTCCTCACTCTCATAAAAGGCAGATCCAAAAACCTACAGCTAAAAATATACTCACACTTAAAATATCGAACACTGTCACCTGACTGTCAGCACCAGACGAGGATGTCCATGATTGTCCCTTCACCTTGGAATTGGCTGTCTTAGTCACTGTAATAAGGCCAGAAAATAAAAAAAAGTTATAAAGTTTATACAGAGAAATGTAAAACTCTCATTTAAAAATAATATGATTGTTTACATAAAATATTCAAAATAATCCACAAAACTACTGGATTTAATGTCCAAATTTAGTAAGCTTCCTAGATGCTTGGTCAATATGTAAACCAGGTCAGTTCAGGGGTAGAGTCACATATTCTAAAAGTCGGCTTCAAGGTCTTTCCCAGCTTGGCAATTTGTCTGGGTCTCCATAGGTGATATTCTTAGTGTAGATGGAAGGAAAAACTGCTAAAGCAACTTCCACATTCTTTAAAGGAGAGTGAGGGGCGCTCTCAAGAGGAGGAATTGGTCCTTTGTTTAGGGAAACAGAGTTTTAGTGAGTTGTTGGTTATGAAAGGTGAGACTGAGGTATTCCCTAGAATGGAGAGGACCAGCAAAAGAGAACTAAGGTTCTCTTCATGATAATCTAAAAGGCTAGTCTCTGAGGAGAGAGTATTTTGAGTCATTTCCTGATTTATATCTTAATTCCTCTCCATTGTCCTCCAACAGGACCTTTATTAACTGCTAAATTAGTGGCAGATTTATTTTAGCATCTTCTAAAGAAATAAAAAGGCTGTGACAATTTTGGTGGGTTAATCGGACCACATAAAAACAGAAAGCAGTAAAGAAGTGTAGCAAAACCAGGGAGAGAACCCAGCTGCCAAAACTAGTCTAGAATCATCTGACAACTGGAGTTTACAGTTGAGAAATGCTGTCCAGAAATTCTCAGAAATATTCAGGAGGGGACTAAACTTACTAAAATCAAAACTGAAGTGTGGACTCAAGTTATTTTGTTTGGATATAAAACAAACATCTCAGTTTTCTATAGCCTTCAGGACATTCAGGTTACATTATAATTATTGTTATCAATAAATAGCATTTGTATGAAATAGAGTACCACAGAGCTTGCAAAGCACTTCATTTTTTATTATATAATTTCACAGATAATTCATTACTGGTTTACTCTGCAAGCCTATCTCAGTACTTAGAAGAGATGATATATTTTTCCCAAAATAATGCATTTAAAGGTATTTAACCAGAACCAGCTGGGCATGGTGGCATACACCTGTAGTCCCAGCTACTCGGGAGGCTAAGGCAGGAGGATCTCTGGAGCGCAGGAATTTGAGGCTGCAGTGAGCTATGACTGCAACATTGCACTGCAGCCTGGGCAATAGAGTAAGGCCCGATCTCCAAAAACTAACAATGATTTTTAAAAATGCTAACACCATGTTAGAATGGAGCTAAATAGTAGTTTCTTCACAATTATTAAATAATCCATTCTCTTTATAATAGAGCAAACATACAGCTCATTTGAAATAAGATTTTTTTTCAAGAGATGGGATCTTACTACATTGCCCAGGCTGGATTCAAACTCCTGGGCTCAAGCAATTCTCCCACCTCAGCCTCCAAAGTAGCTGGGACTACAGGCATGCGCCACCATTCCTGGCGGAAATAAAATTTTTAAAAATTGAATGTATACCTAACCTTTCAGGAACATCTTTATTAGAGAGTTCGTTGATACTCTCTAGTGACATAGGCTGATGGCCAAGGCTTCTCCCCTCAAACCCTATGATGCATAGAAATGGAAGAGGAGGAATAAAGAGAACCTCAGAAAGACAAAATGTCAAAGGAACGTAGCAAATATTCTGCTTCCCTCGGCACAAGTCACCCTGCGATTAGCATGGCAGCCGTGGAGGTCATGTTTGCGATGAGCAGAGACATCATTAAATGGCTTTTGTTTTATCAGTGAATAATTTCATCCGGTTTTTCTTCCCTTAGATTGGAGCTTAACTTTTAAGTTCTCTCTCCCTCAACAAAGTGTGAATCTCACACATCAACCACAAAAGCACTTCCAAAGCTTTGCCTATTGCCACCCACAGCAACCAAGGAAAGAAGCTCCAGTGTGAACAGACTGGGGCCACCTGACATTCCTTTGAAGGTAAGGTTAGTGTCAGAGTATAATTTTTTAAAAGTTAAAGATATGACTCTCACACAAATACAAAATGAACATGCTTCAAACATGTATGTTACTCATTAATGAAAGAACGTACAGAACTGTAAAGCTGATTCAAAGGGAATTGGGAAGACTGAGTGTTCATAGAAATGAAAGAAAGAATGCTGGAATGAGATGGTTAGGTTAGACATAAAACTGGTCACTGGCCACAGGGCAGTGAAACCATAATCTTGTGCGTTATCTTTTCGAAAGGAGAGAAATTATGTTACATCTCTACTACAAAAAAAATCATTTCCACCTTATCAATCTACAAGTTAACATCTAATGTCACAGAATCTGGGCCCTCACCAATAGTCAACGGTAAACTGAAACAAAGGAACAACGCCCCAGACAGAGCTCAAGTGTGGCAATAAAAGGACATGGTCATCTTTTTATTTTATATCCAAGTTTGGGGTATGTTTTTAACACTTGGAAGACATAAAAGAGTAAATAAAATAACTGTTTAGCACATGATTATAAGGCTTTAACCTTTTTAACCTGTAAATCGCAACAATTTATACACTCCAATTTTCTCTGGTATTTATCTGTTTATTGGTGTGTTTGTTTAATTGCTATTTATTTTTGCAACAAGTAAAGAGACTCCAAGACTGTCTTGCTCTCCCAGGAGAAAACGCTCTTTATGGAAATATCTGTTCTCCCTTCCTCTGCTATTACTGGTGTCTTTAGGGAGGACAAGCCCTACTAGGAGTGCAAAGCTCAGAACATTCAAATCTTTCCCTAAACTGGTCGGCCAAATTGAAGGAAGTTGATTATAATGTCTTTAAGGAAAATAAGGGAAATAAACCTTCAGGAAAATAAGCCAGGCCAAAAACAAACAAACAAACAAAAACACAAAATACCCTTGAGAGGAACAGTTAGAAGTTCATTTGACTTTTTTTTTTTTTTTTTTTTTTTTTTGAGACAGAGTCTCACTCTGTTGCCCAGGCTAGAGTGCCATGGCGTCAGCCTAGCTCACAGCAACCTCAAACTCCTGGGCTCAAGCAATCCTTCTGCCTCAGCTTCCTGAATAGCTGGGTCTACA